>JAABLK010000346.1:0-31043 GCA_012295415.1 Phytophthora chlamydospora
TGGGACGAGTTTGAAGCTGTTCGACGCAGATACGAAGAGAAGTATTACCTGCGTTTTCGTGTTCGGAGCTCCGAAACTGCGACGAAACACAACAGGTGAGATGACTGTGCGCTTCATGGATGCTTTATTTTGGTTTTGCTTATTTTTGCCATTTGTTGTATGTTGTGTTGTTTTAGCCGGCCGAATGCACACCAAATCCCGCCATTCTTAACGTATAATTTCAAGCGCATGTTGTGTACTCACGGATCCACGCAGGCTTCGCGAGGTGAAGGTCGCAGAGATAAAGATTGCCGATTCACTGGTTGTGAAGCCGGTTTTCTCGTGCGCTCAGAAGAGGTGATTTCGGAGGGCCAGGCTTCGTGGAAGGTCTGCGTCGTCCCACGCTCGTGTAGTCACCGTCATCGAAGTCAGGCACGCTAGTGCTCCGACGCACGGTCGACGGCCGAGTAGGCCTTTCTTCTTCTTGGGCTCCTTCACGCCTCGACATTGCTTCCATAGGATCTCTTGAGCGCGGCAGATACAGCGACTCTAGATTCCCCAACACATTCCTGACACTTTTTCAACAAACTTCTTCGACTCTTCTTCCCTTGACTTCTGCCCAACTTGCCCGTCGCTTGACCCGCAATTTACTAAAGCCAAGTCAAAACCGACCGACCAAGCCGACCGTCCAAGATCTGTCAGGATTCCGTGGATAGTGCCACGAACTTCGACGAACTTTGACGAACTTCGACGAAGGACTATCAACCAATCGACTCTCACTTAGCGTTTGTATGCGAAGTGCGACCAAGACGACCAAGCCATACAAAGATCAATATAAACCAGATGCGCGTGTCTCTAGCAGACCCGTGCACCCACAGCAGATAGCCAAACATAAAACCAAACAGAGCTCGTTTTCCCATCCACTGCGCAAGCCCCCGACAGAAGACCGCAAGAGCGACGCACGCGTGAAGGCCTCTCAGAGTTAAGTCCGAGCGAGAACGCCCACGTGCATTCAAGCTGAGTCAGGGCTCTCCCTGTTGCGTGTCCTAGTTGCGGCTATACTTCCATTCGGGGTCCCCCATTTCATATTACTTGTCTTTTAGGTTGGTTTGAGTATCCACAACCTGGAAGGTTGACCGAGAGTGCTATTATGTGGTAGGATTGTACATTGTTCGAACTCTTCCCTCACCTTTGGGGGTGGTGCGTGTGAGAAGGATCGTCCGGGATTGACCAGTATCCCGGAAGTGCGATCCAAGTAGACTGGTTCAGACCCACCGTCCGAGGGTCAATAAGAATAAGTGACGGCTGTGTGTGTATATAACTCTGTATTATATTTGGTTTTGTGGGTTGTGGAGGCTACGTCTAAGGTTGTATACGTCCAGACTCCCGCTCAAGATCCAAACTCGAACGACAACTCGTTCTCGGTACATCTCCAGAACCCGAAGGTAAACTGGCCAACAGGGGTTGACACGAGGGACACACGCCGATCTCGGCTGGGACTTTCCGCCTGGGATTTTCCGTCCGAGATTTGTCCATCCCGGAAGTAAGTTCTCGAACGACACCTCCGTCAGGATCTTGCACGTGCCGCTATACACCTGGGTGACAAAAGGCGTTCACCCGCCTCGCCACATCATGATACGACCGGAAGAGGAGCTGAACTCCTCGTCGCTTATGGACGAAGCTGCCTTGAGGACACGAAGGAGGCACTGAGTGCGAGGAGCGGATCCTCGATCCTGAAGGACCCATCGGATCCCTTGTACTCCTTGGTAAAGGAATATTAAGATGTGGTCTCCAACGACCCGTCCACTGGGCTACCTCCAGGTCGAGGCGTTCGTCATGAAATTGACCTGGTTCCCGGAACCAAATACTGCGTAACACGGCAGTAGCCCTTGCCCAAGGGGCAGTGTGACGTCATTGAAGCGTTCTTCAGTGCCAAGCGCGCGGCCGGCATGGTGCGTGAGAGCAAGTCTCCGAGCTCGACGCCGACGTTCTGTGTGAGAAAGCCTAATGGCAAGTGGCGCATCGTTCATACTTTCAATAATCTCAACGCTCCCACGATTCCGGCGCAGACACCGCTTCCTAGGAATGATGTTCTTCAGAACAACATGGTGGGGTGCACGATATACAGTGCGCTCGACTTTGTCGACGGTTATTTCCAGTTGCTCATGCGAGCGAGCGATATTCCACTGACAGCACTCGGAGCGGTATGCTCTGGTAGTGGCTGGTGATGCCCCAAGGGCTGTCGAACGCGCCTGCGACGTTCAATCGTCTGGTGACGCAGCTCTTCAGGCCCCTTCGGGCGTTCGTACAAACGTACTTCGACGATATCGTCGTCCACAGTACGGTATGTCTGACGTGGAGAACCACATTGACCATTAACGAGAGGTGCTCGAGTGCATGCGCACCAACAAGCTATATGCTAACGCATCAAAATGCATCTTCGGTGCTGAAGATATTGCTTTCTTAGGATGCTTTGTTGGACAGCGAGGCCTTCGAGCAGATCCTGCTCAGGTTAAATCCGTTGTCGACTGGTCGGTTCCAAAGAACCAGATGGACTTACATAAGTGGCTTGGCCTCGCCAACTACTTGCACAAGTACAGCGAAAATTACGCTGACATGGCTCGGCCGTTGTCGAATCTCCTTAAGAAGGATAAGGACTGGTGTTGGAACACCGAGCATCAAGATGCCTTCGTGGCAGTCAAGGAGAGTCTCCTTCATGCCCCAATCCTGGCGTTGCCAGACCCTGATCGTCCGCTCAGTGTCGTCTGTGACGCATCGGACCTGCCATAGGCTGCACCCTGCTGCAAGCAGACGCCGAAGGGCGTGAACGCGTGATAGCGTTTGAGTCTCGTCAGCTTACGGCTGCAGAGAAGAACTATCCAGTTCATGACAAAGAGCTACTTGCGATGAAGTATGCTCTCGTCAAATTCAGGGTTCACCTGCTTGGCTCAAAGCCGTTTGTGATCTTCACTGATCATGCGTCACTACGCACTGCGACTCAGTCGCCTCATCTCTCGCAAAGGATGGCCCGCTGGCTGTCCTTCTTCGCGGAGTATAACTTCGAGATGAAGTACAAGCCTGGCAGGCAGAATGGTCTTGCGGACGCGTTGTCCCGCCGACCGGATTATGAGCTTGCTCATGTCACCATGGTGACTTCGTTCGTCCTGGACCTGATACGCGCTGCGTATGCGCGAGACGACATGTGTGTCGCCTTGCTACGTGCTCTTGGGAGCAAGGAGTTTGAAACCTCGGACAATGTCTTGTCCGAGGTTTCAAACTCGTCGGCGCGCTTGCGCGCGAGCCTGCACCGCTATTCGGTCGCTGACGGTTTGCTGTACTACAGCACGGGTACGGCGGACACTCCTCGTGTCGTGGTCCCTCATGATGAGGACCTCAAGTATCGGATCCTCTACGAGGCCCATGATACGGCGCTTAGCGGCCACCTTGGTCGTGAAAAGACCTACAGCTCTGTGAGCCGGACCTTTTGGTGGCCCAAGATGTACAAATGAATGAGCACATATGTGCGCACGTGTGAGACGTGTCAAAGAGTGAAGCCTTCACCGCATGCGGCCGCGCCGCTGGCAAGCTTGCCGGTACCCTCGGGGTGTTGGGAGTCCATGAGCTTGAACTTTGTGTTTGGCCTTCCGAAGGATTCGGAAGGTAACACTGGGATTGTGGTCTTTGTTGACCGTTTGAGCAAGATGGGTCATCTAGCGGCTGTGCCGGACACCGTCGATGGTGAAGGTACAGCGAAGCTGTTCATCGATCGGGTCTTCACCAACATGGGCTGCCCGTATCGATTATCTCGGATCGAGACCCCCGCTCCACTGGGAAGTTTGGGGACGCTGTCTTTAAGGTGCTGGGTACCAAGTTGGACATGTCCACAGCGGATCATCCGCAGACCGATGGTCAGACAGAGCGCGTGTACCGCGTTGTCGAGGACATTCTGCGCAGCATTTGTGCTGAAACGCCGAAGCGTTGGAGCGCTATGCTTCCACTCGTCGATTTTGCGTTGAATAACGCTGTGCACGCCTCGATCGGCTACACTCCGTTCTACGTGAACGGCCTCACTCACCCGCGCGTCCCGCTGACGCTACCACTGCGTGGTTCTGGGCTTGGTGGGGGAGAGATAGCCAAGCGGCTTGCTGATGTCAGCCCAGCCACTGTTTGTAAACAGGTCGACCAGTTCTTGCCGATGGTCCTTCGACACGTTCATGACGCTATGGCTGAGAGCCAATACAAACAAAAGGAGCATGGAGATGCAAAAAGCAGAAGCAATGTTGAACGTTATGAGGTCGGGGACCAAGTGTTGCCAAACGCTAAGAACTTACCTACACATGCAGTGTCTGCGGTCTTTAAGACCAAGTTGCGCCCGCGCTTCGTCGGACTGTTCACGGTCGTGGCCAAGAAAGGCCTGGCGTATACGCTCAATCTTCCGAAGAAGATGCGCGCACACACCATGTTCTACGTTGGCTTGCTCAAGCCGTACCACGACCCGGCGCAGGTGAGTTCCTAGGCGCTGGCGCCCGGAGCCACGGGTCCCTGCTGCATGTCGATCTGGCTCTCCAGCCGCGCCAAGACTTTCTCAAGGCGCTGCAGTCGCTGCACACCGGAAGTTGGGGTCTCAACCAACTTGAAGCGCTCATAGAGATCGCGGGTCGCACGATCATGGTTGTCGAAGTCTTTAGCACCTCGATCGAGCATGTCGCGATGACGTTCAACGTCCCTATGCAGATAGGTCATCGATCTCTGGTGACGCTCGAACTCCTCGAGCCAGATCGGCCCTTCTTCCTGCGTCGTTCCGACCGGCGCCGGCGTTGCTCGATGAGCAGCGGAATCGTCACTTTCATGTAGAACGTATGCTAAAGCGACGTCGCCGTTATGGCCAAAAGCAGTAGCTGGTGAAGTGGCGCGGGTATCCTCCCTCATAGAACTGATAAGAGTTCAAGATGCCGCTCCGGCAGGACTGCTCAGACGTCGTAGACGCTTTTGATTACCACGATCAAGAGCGCTCCCCGAGCCCACATCCGTCGTCTCTCGCTTCCCGACAATAGGTCGGGGAGCTATCAGACCAGACGCAGAGCTCACGCGTTGATCTGGAGCTGCTGCGGGTAGAGCTCCACCCCGATGGAGACTAGCAGCGCTAGCTGGAGCATGACGGATGGGCCCTAGGGCCGTGCTGATGTAACTGGCACATTGCACCTCACCTTGACTTTTGCAAAGTCGAACCGGAGCTTACGCTCAAGACGTGCGTCGGTCTCGGAAAAGCTGGCTTGCAGTGCATCGCGAGACGGAAGACGTCGAGCTCGTTCCACCCAGTTGGAGAACTGAGCATCGTCATCCTGGACAGTCTCCCCTTGGCGGAGAACGATGGGAATCGTCCGCAACGCGGGTATGGAGTCATGGCGTGCCTGAACCGTGAGACGTGTACCGTATTCGGTAGGCGTGGACTCCTGTGGAGCGAGAAATTTCTCGCGGAGAGAAGCCCGAGCAATCTGTTCATTTGCAGTTGATGCCACCGGCCCTGCATACTAAGATCCCAAATACGGCGAAGCTGCGGCTTGCTTGACGACATTAGCAGGGTTGCGAGGTTCAAAGCATACTCGCTGCGCGAGCTAAGAAGTGGCCGCGCCTCGGGGCGCTGAGAGCGCTGCACCTCACCTTCTTCGAGCTGTTGCTCTTGTACCTCATCGAGAGGATTGGTGACCACACCACTCTCCAGCCCGGACGATGCGCGCAGCGCAGTCAACCCTTGTCCTGCCCCAGAGTCGGGGAACGGATTCGGAGCGAGGCGCTCACGCGCCGCTGGCTCAGGAGATCGTGGGGCGGGCTCCTCGGGAGACCCCATCGGTGTGTCGGACGCATAGTCCAGCTCCTGTTCGAATTTGTCGAAGGGCTCGTCTCGAGCAAGACGGATTCGGCGCCCTGCGCCTGTGTCGGTGTTGCCTTGAGCCTCCATCGTGGACCCTTGTCTGTGGCGACGACTGTGATGTCAAGTGACACCGCCGATAATGCAAGTCGGTGGGGGAGGGTGTAACGGGGTTACATAATACTGTGTGTCACACATAACTTACGAGTGTACATCAGTTGTGTGTGTACACCAACTCGGAAATTAACCAGAAATCAGTAGGTGGACTCACAGCCACTCAATATGCAATTTGACTGGGCTTTAATAAGCTAGAAAGTGAGTCCCATGCATTCAGACAACAGGCGGGTCTGCCGCGATAAACAAACAATGCATTCAGTTCACATTTTGAAGCCTAGAGTTCGTTACCTTCGGTTAAGGTATATAGATCCTCTGGGGTCCTTAATTAGCTTTATTAAGGTACTCGTGTATAGAGCTTGCAAGCTATCGAATAACACTAGAGATTCTCCGAGTCTGTGTCGTCCTCTGACGCTAAAGCTACGGCAGCCCCGCTGCATGTAAGCTTATGCCGGGCGATCTCTTTATGCTGTCCGAGTTGCTAACTATGGTTTGGCTGTCTAGTCGGTCGTTCACGCGTCTGCTAGCTCGATTCGCCGAGTTCTACGAGATCCCAGCGTATCGTCGCAGAGGCGGTCAGTCTCGCAAGCTCCAGCACCATCATCAAGTGCTGGGGCTCTTGCTGGCCTTCTATGTGGACTCGATGGGCCAGAAGAGCCTGGGTTCGAAGTTTGGGGTCTCTCCCGCAGCCTTGTGCAGAGTTTTAAACGATGCGGAGCTCGTGGTGAACCGCACGCTAGTTGGCGTTTTGCATGCTCGTATTGTTTGGCCCCCTCCTGCTAGGTAGCGAACGCTTGCCATCCACTGCTACCCTTCACGTGGGATTTTATAGACGGCAAAAATTGAGGGTATTGCATGCAATGTGTGCAACTGCGTGTTTTAACCTAGCCTGTCCTGTGTGCTGTTGGTGTCTAGGTGCAAGAGCCCTCTGATCTAGATCTTCAAAATGCTCACTACAACAGATGGTTGCATGCGGTTTTCGTGACCGGTACTCTATGTTTCAGCGCGGATGGATTAATAGGTTGGGGCAAGCATAACTACCCTGGTAGTTGGAATGATGCAGATATGAGTCTCGACTACAAGGAGAAGCTCCTCGACAAGAACCTCAACCCGGACCCGCGCTACGGCATCATTGCCGACAGTGCGTTTCCCTGTGGAGATGACATGCGCGGTCGCATCATGACTCCTCTGAAGGAGGGCGATCTAACACGTCTCGTGCCTTCAATTCGCGCGGTCGCGCATCGGAAGTCAAAGGCAATCACATACATCCGGCAGGATATCGAGTGGGGAATGGGCTCAATGGGCGAAGTCGCATCTGTCAATACGTCGGCGTCAAGGTGGGGTCTACTTCCTGTATCTTGGCCACTACACCAAGTGACTGCTGTACCCGACGTTGTGGGGCATTGCCGCACGCATCGTGAGCTACTCCATTCCCCACGACGACTACAACACACGTGTTCGCCTACATCTCGCCGATCTTTGGAGCCTTAATGACCATCTGGATAACCATTTACCTTGACAACCGGAAGCGACTCACCTCTGGCGAGACGCTGCGTTGGGGGACAGTGCACTTCTGAGACCGTGAACCTTCGCCCGTAGTGCTACGGCGAACGCATTCCCTCGCCCGTCAACGGCAAGTCCACGCGATAGTTCCCACAGCGCGAGAAGCTCAAGCGTGTGGCGAACAGCTGGGTCGTCATCTCCTTCCTCATCCTGATCGTGTTTGTGACCGTGTTGTTCATCTTAGTACTGACGTACGACCTCATCAAGGGCGGCGACTCGGACAAGCTCGTCCTGGGCAATTACAAGTATGGCTCGATCCTGTCCTCGCTGGTAAACGTCGTCCAGACCACCATTACTAAGATCTACGTCTGCATATTGAGCTATGCTGGGTTTGAACTAATTATTTTTGATGTGGAGCTGGGAATGAGATAGCGTTCAAGTTACCTTTAGAAGCAACTAACAATATCTCTAACCGATACCAAAGTTGAATGCTGTGGTTTTGGATGCGAAAGCAGTGGGGCATTGGATAAGTATCGCGTGAAGGAAATGAATCTAAAAAGGTAGTAGGCGAACATGTATGTCAGTACGTTTGTACGTCCTTGTGTAGCATTCCTGTCTTGCGCCCTCGGCCTGTCCTGCGGCATGCTCGGCCGCGCGTTCTTGCGCCTTATGCGTCCTATCCTACTGCATACCACTACCATGCTGACACGACTAAATATGCCCGAAATTACAAAAATAGCCTTGCGTTACGATTATAACTCACCGCCATTGGCCGGCTGAAATCGATTTTCCGTCCCTCTCACATTTTGCCCCTTTTCCAAATCGACCCGCTGACATAGGATCGGACGACGTAGGATCGAACGACATACATAGGATGGAGTGACATAAGATCGGACGACATACATAGAATCGAATGACATAAATAGAATCAAATGACATAGCATCGAGCGACGTAAGATCGAATGAAGCCGTAAGATTGGACTTTGACATAGGATCAGACGTAGCCGTAGGATAGGACGTAGCCATAGGATAAGACATTGCCATAGGATCGGACGTAGACGCAGCATTGAACGTAGTCGTAGGATAGGATGCATCCATAGCAGCGGACGTACCCATAGAATTAGACGTATCCGTTGAATCAGACGCACCTATAGTATAGACGTACCCATAGGATAGTACTGGACGAACCATAGTATCGAACGACGCAGCCGCACCATACCGTTGCCATACCGAGCCATAGCGCCGGATGACTGGATGAAGCCGTGTACAGGATGACATGGTACTAGACTGAACTGCACCGTAGTACTGAATGATATCGTACCATACGATTGCCCGCAGTACGGAGCAAAATAATAGTACAGGACGATATAGTACTGGACATGACTGTTCCATTGTGCAGGACGAAGCCGTGCCGTAGTATGGGACGTAGCCATAGTGACGGCAATGGTCATACATAGCACTGGACGTTGTTGTGCCATATGGTACGATATTACACAGATGGATGTGATGCGTCCCGGCCCGGACGTGTTGAACGAGGACGCGCTCACGGAAACGTCGTGTCGCAAATCGGATACGCAGTGCTGGGGATTAGACGGGGATATGCACGTGATTGAGACGATGACAGAGTGTAGCTTGACTTCAAGTGTTAGATTGCATGTTAACAAGACTGTCTACCACACGTTGATGGACACTGCGCCCCAGCTGGTGCTGCTGAACGCCCGTGTATCACGCTGAGACTATGGAAACTCACCGGGAACTTGTAGACCACCACACGATCGCGGTGTGCGGACAGATGCTCCAGTCCTTCCTCTCATCTGGGGAATTCCAAGTTCATTTCTCAACTCGTCTCCCCGAGGCTTGACATGAGCCGAGCGCAGCGAAGGCGGGAACTGTTGAGTAGTGAAGCGAGCTGGAACAGCGAGCGGAACGGGCTGGGACAAACCGCCCGCGAAGCGGGCGGCGAGAGGCTTAGTAATAATACTACGATGGGGACGTCGTCCGAAGTGGCAAAGCTACTTCGAGATGTCGTCCCTCTTAGCAACACAGCGCGACTGTGGTGCTCCATTACTAATATATTAGAGACATATTAGGTCGAAGGGCTGGTTCATGGGGGACGTGTTCCACGCGATCCAGCGCTTCTTGAACTCCATCTTCTCCTCCTCGTGCAACGGGTTGGTCTCGATGATGATACCCTCGTAGACCAGGCGGTCGATGTCCTGGCCAACGCCGGTATGGTGGTTAGTGATGATGTGCGCTATGATCCCGATCCGGTCTGTTCTCGTGGAGATCGAGCCGTTAGGGCCCTTCTTGGTGAAGACGTGTTGCAGACCCCGCGCCTGGGAGTGTAGTCAAAAAGCTAATATCGCTACACCAACTTGACGTCTCAGATCAGGAAGGGCCCGATGCTGTACTCGGGGATGCCATTGAACTCGTCGTGCCACGGATCCATAATTTCTGCATGTAGGTGCTTTTTGAGTCCATCGTATGCAGGCCTATTTAAGCTGAGCTAGCTCGGATAAAATGTGGGTGCATTCCGGGTTTCACCGGTTGAAGTATTTTTTACTTTGCTAGTTATGGGTACAGTCTGTCATAAAGAGCTGCGATAACTTGTAGCATTTTAGCGAACCCCTCAGTACACTTCGGTACCCAAGCCGAATTAGCGATTGTCTGTTTTCCTAAAGCGTGTACCTCCGCTTAGTCGTCAGAAGGTCAGTGTACCCAGTATCATCCATATTAGCGACATATCAGTCGAAGTTTTTGTGGTTTACCGGGTCCGTATAAAGAGGATTTTTGCCTAAAATGGCCCGGGTGATGAAACTATATGCTTCACCCTGAACACGATTTTCAAATCTGAGATATTTATGGTATTTTATAAATATGAAGGGAAACCGTTCGGCCTTTTACCGGAAAGTTCTGTCGGTCGCGCTAGACGTTGTTGCTGCGACCGTTCGGCAAACGTGGCTTGCCGAACGGTTGCAGCAGCCTCGAAATCGATCGTAGCAGGGTCAAACCGTGGGCACCCAACTCTGGGTGAGAAGCAGTTCCCCATTTCCACCGCCATGTCGAAGAGCCCTCCGAAGAAGCAGCCGCGGCTCGACGAAGCGCCAGCAACAGAGGCGGCGACCCTGACGGCCCCCGGGTCGCTCGGCAGTGGCGCGTCACAGAGACAGAGCGCCCAAGCCGACGAGACGGAGCAGAAGGCAGCAGCGGCGTGGGTCGAGAGCACGACGATCCCCTTTCCAACAGGGCTGCCCATGGAGCACAAATATCTGGAGCGAGAATTGTACGTGCGCACGTGTTATTCAAAGTATTACGAGGAAGTTATGGACTACCTGAGCGACCCAGACACAGAAGTGGTCACGGTCACCGGAACGCCAGGTGGGTAGGATAGGTGGACATCGGACGGTGGCAACAACGTTGACTCATGTTGTATTGAGTGTAGGTATCGGCAAGTCTGTCTTCTGCGCGTACTTCCTCATGCGCTTCAGCTTCGAGGCCAAGGAGGCTACAATCATCACGGCGTCGTTCAGCAGAGAATCCGTTTTGAAGAAGGTAGCCGTGTGGGAGGGGGGCAAAATGCTTGGCAGCGCTGCGGTTGATTTCACCGACAGCTCCGACGTTAGTGCTGTCATTAAGAACGCCAAGAGGCAAGCCACGAACAAACTGCTTTACTTGATCGACGGGCCACCAAAGATTCACCTGGAAGACGCGCAGTCGGTCGTATTTGCGAGCCCAAATGGCGCGTGGTTCGAGTATATCATGAAGGATTCGACGCGGCCTATGGTGATAATGCCGCTGTGGACCATCAAGGAGCTTGAGACTGCCGCTATTGTACTCGATCTGACAGTGCGCGTTGGCAAGCCCCAGTCTAGTCGACACGCAAACAATACCACCGTTGAACCCGAAGACGTTCCAGTGGCTCCAACGGTTGCGGATCTAGTCGAGCAGCGGTTCCAGATTTTTGGTGGTGTTGCCCGTGCGTGTCTCTCCAGGAAGGAGGCATTCGTTAAGAAGCAGCAATACAGTATTGAGACGACCGTCAAGAAGTTTAAGGATATCCTGGGCTTGCAGGCCATTCTCAACCAAGAAAAGGAACATGAAAAGATGTACCACCGCATCTGCTACTTCGTGCCAAACGAAGTAGATCCCACGGAGTATACGATCGCGGAGCCGACTCCTTTCGTGAAGCAGTTGCTAATTGAGTGCTTGCGCGACCTGATCAAGAGCGAAAGGAAGATTATGGTCAATTTGCTGAAGCACAACACAGCTGCCGCTTCGTTTCGCGGGATGCTCTTTGAAAACAGTGTGCACAACCAATTGAACTCCGGATATAGGTTTGAGGCACGTGAACTTGCCGAAGAAGACTCCACGCACGTGCATACGTTCGAATGCGCCAGGTCGACGCCGCAAGTGGCGGGTAAGACCTGGTGCTATTTCGACGAGAACTTTTCCGCGTCGGTGCTTTCGAGTGGCCTGTACCACGTTCCGACCTCGAAGCGATTTGCGTCCGTGGACGCCACGTGTGCTGGGTCAAGCGCGCTTGTGTCTGTTCCAGATGACGGTGGCAAAGACTCATCCTGTGAACGGAGCTGGCCTGGTGGACGTTTTGAGCAAGCTGGAGATGTTAGAGGAGGTGAGAACAGACCCGAAGCTGGTTGCTTTGATCTTCTCGGTCCCGTTGGAGGTGGAGCAGGCGTTCACGTGCCAACCGTTCGTACTGGACGGGATCTTGGGCGACGCTGATAGTGTGCGCAAGGTGCGCAATATTGGAGCGGTGACCGAGAACGCCCTGAAAGCAGACCCCATCAAAGTCCGCACGGTCGGTGAGCTTCGAGCGTATCTGGAGGAAAATCAGCGCAAAGCCGACAAAGAGCGTGTGGCAAAAGGGCTTACGTTCGGACAGCTCCGCCGCTTCCTTTCCGATCATGACAAGGAGCAGAACAAGTTAAAGCAAGGCAAGAGAGGAGAGTCAAACCTGAAGGATGTGCTCGAAGCCATTCCGCAGTTCGTGTGGGGCGTCGGGACTTCAGAGGAGGAAGGTGCCGAGGAAAGTTAATCAACGTCTGATGCTCAAGACGATGCCTACACGTTGAGTGAAACGAGTTGGAGGTGGCACATGACACAGCAGTTGCCGAATACTTCGATTGACACAGTTATTTTTTGCGCTGCATAATATTTAGTACTACTGCGCTCACCTTCTTGATAACTGGTTAAGTCTGCACGTGATGCACTCGTGGTCGTCACCTGCTACTCCTGAAAGCTGTATGGTGCCTCGCCTTCGAGACCTCCCATCCAATCTCGACGAGTTGAATACCAGTCACTATGCCGTGCTTCAGCTGCATGAGGTTCTCGGTTTATAGCCCGCATGTGTTGGTATGCTTTCGCAACCTGCCAGTGGATTGACTGGCAGGTTGAGAGCTCAGAGCACAGACACGCACTGTGCTTGCGGGGGCCATCGAAATCACCACAGGGCTCTTCAAAGAAGAAATAGCAATCCGCGCAACGGGTAGACTTTGTGCATGGGCCTTCCACCAAGCCGCAGAAACCCAGAAAACCCAAGCGACTGAATTCGTGCGGTGTCACAATTCTCGCCTGAATTTTGCTCAAACTCAAATTTTTCCTCACTGACTGTACGGCCCAGGTCGCGTTTGTTGCTCAGGCATCCTTCTTTCCCACTATAAACCCATGCGCATTGCTTATTATGAGGATGACCGCTATCGCGAAGCGGAAATCCTCAAAAGTGGTTTTGCTTGTGGCGAGTTTCCCAAAGCTCGCCAGGAGCTCTTTCACATGATTTCATTCTCTGCAAGTTGCCGAGATATCACTGCGAAATAATGCTGGATTGCAGCGACACTTTCAGAGGCCTCTTAGCTCTGTAGCTGCTTAAAACTACCAGCGTCTCTGTTCGAAACTTTGATTAGTGACTAAGCATTGTTCCATCTCCAGGCGCTTCGCTTCGTAACCAACCACCAGGACAGTATGGCAACGGCGCTCAGCGACTCGGACGACGGCTTCCAGGACTTCCTGAGCGACGGAGAGGAGCACGAGACGTTGCTGAGCCAGGAGAGTGTGGCGATGGAGCGCCGCATGAAATCGGTGCGTTCACGGACAGCTCTCATCCAGCCATTCATTGGGATTTATCACATGTGATAATAGTCTGGCATACTTTATACCTCGGCATCCGCGACGGCTTGGAGATCGGCAAGGAAGACACGTTGCAGGAAGGCTTCGACGAGGGCTTCGCGCTAGGTGCAACACGCAGCTTCCGCTTCGGACGGCTTCGAGGAGCACTGGGGGCGGCTTCGGCGTGCGTTTATTTACGGAGCTAAAATCGGATCAGGTCCGGGACTGCATGAAGCAGCTACGCACGCTCGAGATGGACACCAGCGTCCACATCAATGGAGAAGAGGACGTTTCCGCGTCATTAGAAGCGGAATTGGAGTTGACAAAGGCCCAGGAGCTGCTGCAGAGCGTCGGACTGGAGATCTCGTCAGCATCCTCCACGTAAACTACTGGTAGAACATGGAGGTCACTGGCTGACAATACATCCTGCCCGCTTGACTCCGATGCTCGAAGCTTCTCTAACTGCTGAGCTGCTGCTCCATGAACTGCTCGTCTGTTCTGTGTGGGGCCAAAGTTTCGGGTCGAGTGGTGACGTCCACGGCTGAAGGTGTCACGTCCAGTCGAGGCAGCGACTTCATGCGCAGCGGGGCAGTGTGAGGTCGAGCAGCTCGGACGGCAGCAGCTTCTCCACCTGCACCGGAGATGTTGGTAATAGAAGGGATCTCGACGACTTGGTGTCTGCCCACCAGCGCCACCTTCTCCAAGTCCGAGTTGTCCACGTCCAAGGGGCCGTCACCGTCCTTTCTTCGGTTTTGTCGGTGTTGGTGGACAATACAGACAAGCTAAGGAGAGAGTTGATGCTAGCACTCACTGCGATAGCGTTTGGATTCGTCTTGGGGATGCGGAAGCCGCCGCGGTAGACAAATTCGCTCGTGCCGGGCGCGTAGTGCATCGCGTCGCCGCTTATTTTCGGACGCACATTCGACGCCCCGGAGCGTCCGCGGATGACGGTCTTGGTATCAATGCGGTTCCTCATAGCGGCTGAGCTGGGCCGTGAGTTACTGGGGTCTTTTGAGGCCTGAGAAGAGTTGCGCTGTTGTTCGGGTACCGATCTTACGGCTTGCGATCTGGAGGATGCTGCCTGAACCTCCTGCTGAGCTCGGTGCCTCATGGGGACGTCGCAGTCCTCTGGTTCGTGCTGCGGGTCATCGCTGTCGATGGGTCGGTCACACGCGATGCACGTGCCGAACTCGCCACCTCGTCGGTTGGCCGGGTTCTTGGGCTTTCCCATGTTGGGGAAGAGGTTGGCGAGGCCGAACTCCAGCACGAAGCGCAGCTTCCGTTCGAAGGCGTCGCGGAAGTCCATCGACGTGCGGTTGGTTCGCAACACAGGCTCCAGCTGGTCCATGGCGGTGCGTGTCTTGGCCGTGAAGAGCGCAGCCTTGGCGACGCGGAAGCTCTCGAGCACGTGTTGGGGCGGGATCTCCAGCGTCACTTGGCCTGTGATGGGGTCCACCGCCTGGGACCGCTTGGCAGTCAGCAAGTACTTGTTCTGGTCGATGGAGACACCGGAGCCCAGGAATCGGATGACCTTGGTAAGTAGGATAGCCAACGTGGCCTTGACGTCGTCCTTCATGACGCACGCGCCGTCCACAGAGCTGGCCTTACGTCCGAAGAACTCGAGTTTAAGCCCAAGCTGCGCACAGGCCAGCGCGAATGAACTCATCTTGTCCTCCATGTCCTCCGTCGTCTCCGTGATGGCCAGACTGTCCACCATCGTGTTGAGCTGGTGGATCAAGTTGCTGTTCTTGAGGATACGCGACTCCAGCTCCGCCTTCGCGTTGCCTGCGGTCGTCGCAGCGTTTACTATGGCGTCTTGCGCTTGCGTATCGCGCTCCTCGGCAGCAGTGAACCTGGTTACAGTAGCCTCAACCTCCTGGTCGAAGGCAACGCGCAGAGCACTCGCTGTCTGCCGGTCGTCCTCGATCATCGTCGTGATGTCTCGGATGCTCTGCCGGTTCTTGGCGATGTTGGACGAGTTGGTGGTCACCAGCGCGTGCATCTTGGGCAGCTCGGCGGCCGTGCGCCCCAGCGCGAGCTCCGTCGTGTGCGCCACCTTGCTCACCTCATGCAGCTTGTGCTGCACCTCTTGGACTGCGAAGCCCAGGTCTGACGCTGCGTGCTTGGCTGCCGCTCGTTCGATGGACGCTTGGTTGATGCTGGCCTGCAAGGCGGCGACCATCTGCTGCCGCTCCTGGTAGTGCTCTTCCACGACGCCCATGGTGCTGGCGAGTTTCTTGTCTGTGAGAGCGACGCGGCCGTCGATGCTGCCGATCTTGGCGTCGGTAAGCTCCGTCTTCTCATCCACGCGGATGAGGTCTTCATTGTGGCGCTGCACGACGATGTCCAGCGTGTGTAAGCTGGTCTGGTGAGCTGCCAGAGTGGAGTTACAGGCCGTGAGATCCGCCTCCAAGGTGGTGTATGTCTTGTCAGTCGCAGCGGCGAAGACATCGTACGCCTGGATATGCTGCTGCACTCGCGCATCGGCGTTCTCCAGCTGCTGGTAGATCATGCCAACTTGACCGGAGAGCTTGCCGTCCTGTTCGTCCAGACGCACAGAGGCCTGGGTGCACATGCCGTGGAGGTGTTCCATGTCCTTCTCCTGCTCCGCCAACACCTTGGCGTGCTTCTTACTCTCCCGATCCAGTCGTTCACTCGAAGCTCGCATGGAGTCGACGAAGGTGTTGACCTCACGCGACGTTTCTTCCTGGGTGACCATCTCCGTCTGCAAGTACTGCATGTTCTCCTGCAGCTTGCGCGACGTCGAGTGCAGCCCCGACCAGATGTCCTGGATCCGCGCGGCGATGGTGCCCTCGAATGTGGCTTTCCAGCGGTTCTCAGCCACTTGTCGCTCCGAGAGACTCAAGTTCATCGTGTGCGCCAACGTGTGGTATTCCACCTGAAGCGTCTTCGTCGCTGCATGGGAAGCGGCCATGACTTCTTCTCGGAAGTCAAGCAGGTCTGTCGCCATCGCCTGCTCCAAGTCGCTCCTCAGCCTTGCCATGTCTAGCTGCAGCGTCGAAGTCGCCACTTCCTGGTCGATTTTGAGCCGAAGCTGAGCAGCACGCAGCGACTCAATCTCCTGCGCGAGCGTCACCCCGTCGGTGTAAACTTTGTGCTTCGGTACTGGCGCGGTCGGCTCTTCATTGGGATCAGCTGGCTCAACATCGGGGGCCTCGTTGAGGGGATTCTCTGCACCGCCTTCTTCCGCTTCGTCGGCTTTTTCCTCTACCGATTCGGGGTCTTCTGCTGTTCCGGAGCGCGCGGTGTCCTCGTCACTATCGTGGCCCTCTGAGCTCGTCTTGTCGAGAGCGCTTTCTTCCTGGATGCTGCTGTCATTCACCTTCTGGTCAAGTTCTCGCTGCTCCTTGAGGTTCAAGCGCTTCTCGATGGCTGCCAGGCGCGAAAAGACGTTCTCAAATCGCAGCTCCAGCGGAGACAAATCGACCGCAATGACCTTGAGAAAGTCGTTCTCGCTATCTTGCTTCCTGGCGGTCGCTGCAGCGGAAGCTCGCCTCCCTCGCAAGACATCAGCTGAGAACATGCCTTCGATGCAGGATGGTGGCGTCAAGGCAAAGCATGCAGCAGTTTGTTCGTCAAATTTAGAGCCCGAGCCGCGAATAGCTGGCGAAAAACGTACCAACCGAATGCGGTGCGTTTGGCTGGAAACCCTCGGAGCTGGTCTGGATGACAGCAAACTTACTCACATCCAGACACAACGCTCACAAGATGGTCTCGCGAAGGCCGACAGGCTGTCAAGTGAAAGTTGAAGCGATAGCAATGTACTCCGATTTCAACTCCGGACGACGACTTGGCTTTGGCGGGTGCTGTGGGTACTCCATGCGCTAGCAGGCTGCGCATATAACACTCGTATTTCATCGGCCCTGGATCCTACGATATGGTATTCAAACCATCTTTATACATGTAATATCCTGCCTGATGCTCGCTACAGTACCTAATAGGTGGTGAGTATCGTTAGCAGCGCTGCCCTACAAGTGTTTGGCTGGAAAAAGGTATCTTGCACTCGCGAACGGGATTTGCACACAGCGTGTCTGTGTCAAAACGTTGAGGTGATAGCGGCAGTCATCTCTTGGTTTGGCGCACAGCTACTTAAGCAACTGCGGCGCACGCATACGAACGACGCCACGCTGAGCAAGATCCTGTTTCCTACAACACACCATTCTGCCCTGACATCGGAAGCGCAGCAGCCGCGAACGCTAAGGTTGGTGGGAGCGGCAGGTGACCACATTTGGAGTCAGAATGACTCTGTATTTCTGGGTGTCCTGGTCACCCAAACATTTGCACATTTGCACGATTGTGTTTACGCGCATGCGAGACCAATCACAAGATCACAAGTTGTGAAAGCTGGATGTTCCGCACCAAAAAACTGGATCTGCTTCAACCCCGCAAATCCGTGAGCTCTATCGGTCTCACGTGAGTGAGCCCAGTTCGCCAAGTTGCATTGCCTAGCCGCTCAGTTTGAAACCTGAATTCTGCTTTGCTCGAAAGGTGCGCGTGAACTTTAATACCGTTAAGGGCCTTTATGATCGTGCGACTTATTCGCCGCAAACCGAATCGATACCCGCACCTGAGGAAGCACAAGCGACAGCACGGAGAGAGCTGTTCGCATCCGGTGGACCTGTCTCTCGACGTCTTTTTTTCATTCGGGGGTGAAACGAGGCTCTAAAGAAATTCTCGATTCATGGGAGATGTGGAGACCCAACTCGCAGGGTATCACCGAATTAAAGCAGCAGCTATCTAGACGCACAGCGTACGATTGGCAGGTGGCATTCACGGCCTCAGCACGTTGAAATAGTAAGCTCCTTTCCAGGATAGCGGTGCGGTCCCTCCACAGGCCAGTGACCATGTATGACCGCGTGCGGATGGCCTGCGCACGAAGCCGTATGGTATCCCCTTCAAGCAATACAGGTCGGTGCTGCAAAAACTTGACCCTCCGTTGAATCGAGGCAGTCTATCCACCTCTCAGTCGCACGTCCGTCCAGCTGACAAGAGCAGTCGTTTCCCTACAAATGCTCATTTCTAGGCTCGTCTGAGGAGCCCTTCAAACATTCAAGCGACGGTGGATGTCTTCGACTCCGAGCTGAGCGCTTGATTTGGATCGAACCGCATGATGCCGCCAAGTACGCCACGGTCTACTACTCTGATTGCTGCTATCGATCCGGCTCGGGTCCTCCGGTCGTGCTGTTTGGATGCCCATTTCTACAAAGCGCGCTTCAAGCTCACGCCCACCTCACACCTCACTTTGGAGAAGCAAGTCCAAGTCTCCAATGGCCCAGCAGCAACGGCCTGAGAGGGATGCGTCGCCACGCGTGGATCACGTGGAGCAAGTGTGGCTGGACGCAGCGAGACGAGGTGATGTCGACCAAATGAAGCTGCTGCGCAAGCAGCATCCCCGGTGGCTGGACCTCAACCGGGTACGGAACTCTTCCATCTACCGCTTGTCTGTCATTTGGATCCAGTGACGAATCGTATTGCCCTGACAGAAAGTTGACGATGCAGTTGACGGGGTCTCCGAGGGAGATTCCGATGGGTCTCGATCTCCGCGGGCGGCTGGCTTCTGTAGCTGGGGTGGCTTCCACCTCAGCACCATCGGGGCATCAGCGCTGCACACCGCGACATGGCACGGAGACGACAAGATTGTGAAGTACCTCCTCGAAGAAGGGCAGGATCCAGACACGCAGGACGAGACGGGGATGACGGCCATTATGCTGGTGATCATGCACCACAACCTGCAGGCCACGCGCTGCATCTTCCGCGACCACGAAGCGATCCAGCGCAACCTCTTGATCGACGTACGATGAGTTGATCTCCAGCTTTTCTGGTAACATACGTTTGACGTTTGCTTGCCGTTGCTTCCGCAGTGCCGCCAAGAGGACGAAGAGCGCACGCGAAGCTCCATCGACCGCATTCGGATCTTCTTGCGCTTTCATGCTGACGTTGACAAGCACTGCCAGCGCGGGAAGACAGCGCTGCACTACGCCACTACGGACGATACGTACGAGGTCGTGAGACTCTTGATCTCGAGTGGGGCCAGCGTCGACGCGCAGGATGAGGTACGCTACCGGTAGTGCTCCTGGATATCACCACCTTGCTTCAAACATTAACCTCCGTTGTCAACTTGACAGGAAGGGAGATCTCCGCTGTACGACAGCATTCAGTCGTCGAGCCTTTTGGTCACCAATCTGCTCGTTCACAACGGTGCAAACATCCACCTTTCAGCCAAGGAAGGCGTCACACCGCTACAGCTCGCCATCCGCACGCACGATGTCAACACGCTGCAGATCATCCTCAACCACTACCAACTCGTGCCGACGAACCAAGGCGAAGACTTCGCGGTATCCGTAGTCATGACTGCCATTGACGAAGGAGCACTACCCGTCGTTGAGTTCTTGCTGGACGAAGGGTACGCTGACGTGAACCACCGGAACGCGTACGGCGAGACGCCCATGCATCGTGCACTACTCAAGCAGAGAAACGGCATTACCGCGTTCCTGCGTGCGTTTGACGAGCACGGCCAGGTGCTGGTCTTGAGCACAATGACCGACGAGTCGTGTCTTCACTACGCGGCGCGGTACTCGTTCCCGGAAGAGCTGCATCGACTGCTTGCCTTTTACCGCCAGTGGCTGGACGACAGGGGCCCTGGAATCGACCAGGCAGTCACGGAGCTACTAAACAGCGTGAACTCGACTGGTAACACGGCGCTGTTCGTGGCCGCTACATCCGATTCGGACTCAATGGAGCTTCGCGACTCGAAGACTCGACTCATGATGGAGTTCGGCGCGACGCTACTTGGCAGCAGTCCGTTTCTTGAGACAACTTCACCGCAGGAGTCGTCGATCATGGCGCTTTCCCCAGAAGTGCAGACGTGTCTGTGCTTGTGGTTCTCTGAGTGCGCGGGGGCTTGCTTGGACGACGTCACGAAGTTCTGCATTGATTACTTGGCGATTATCTCTGCGAGCCACGAGCACCAACTCCCTGTGAGCCACGACGTGTTAGGCGTTTTGCTGTCTTCGGGCCAGGCCGTCGATGTGGCACCGCTACTGCTGTTGCTGCCGTTCGATCAACGGGCTTCGCTCGCGCTACTGGAGCATGTGCGTACGTTTGGCAGGGAGCACAACCACTCGCTGATCCTGGCGCTGAGCGAGGAGCTAGCGGCGGCGTGGACGGGGCTGGCTGCGTAGGAAGGATCTGACGAAGTTTTATTGAGCTTTGATCAGGAGATTTTCCTAGATAATCGATGAGGTGAGTCCTTTGAGCACGGTCGACGTTAGCACGTGCTGTAGTTTACTCGATATTCACCAAGGTCAACGCCGTACTTCGATCGAATGGCAAAGCGGCAGCACATGCCAGCTCCGAGGAAAGCAGGACAGCGATGGAATCGTACTGCCAGTTAGTGATTCTCCTCGCGATGTCCCGATGAGAAGATCGTCCCGTAATCTCCGCAAAAATAGACGACGGTTGTCAAAGTCAAAGCAAACCTGTCAAGGCAATCGCTAGGATGTCGCGGTCAAGGACTGCGCCTTGCCGCCAAGTGTGCACTATTCAACTCCCCAAAGATCTTTTAAAAATACGAGAAACATAAAATTACACTATAGTTCTCTTTTTAAAGCACACAATGTTCTCTGACACTTATTTTTCAGATGTAAGACACGCGTTGACCGTGCCATTATCCGTAATTTATGTACCTTTGTTTGGCAACTAGTTCATAAAGTCAACACAAAAACCAAGTGATGAAGATTGCAGGAGTGAATACCTTTGGTAACTCCGGTGTCCGTATAAGTGCAAAAATCTAATTGGCATGTATGTTGGGCAGAGACTATTGTCACAATCTCGGAAAATGATGGGGAACCGATGTCATGGCCTTCAAATCGTGAAAGTTGGAGGTGTCGACCTTAAACATATCGCCCTGCTTCACCCACCTTAAATCCTTCTCTGTCACTTTGAACCCTATAGGGCCGAAGCGAGACTAGCTAATAGTTTGTCCTGGGTTTAAGGCCGCGTGCTCCGCACACGGAACTTCAACCACGTGCGTTATTTGGGCTTGCCGAATACATTTGGTTTCACCCCCTCCAGCATGAGGTATCGTAACGAGCCATTTACTATTTTCCCTCATACGAACGTTAAGATCAACATGTTGAGGTTTTAGTCAGTATCTGTATGTTGCGCGAATGTGGTACCAAGATGAAAACCTGCACCTGTAATAAATGCACGCGAGGCGTGCACTATTCCTGCGAGGAGACAGCGAACGCTATTTATTCGGGCGCATTATTAGCTTTGCTAGGGCCACACTGCGCCGCCCTGACTCCACCAGCCACCACACGGACCGCGTTCTACGAGTCGCACCATCACGGCATTGTGGACGGTCGAAGTGTGCGAGACCGCATCACCAAGATCACGATGGAAGAAACGGCGGCCACCCGATGGACTACAGCGTTGGCTTCGTGTATGGTGTCATCTGTGTGAAGGGTGCAGTGCTGTTCGACCAGCAGATCGATGGCTGCAGCGGGGCCGCAGAAGCTTGAGGCGTCAGAGGAAGACACAGACTCAGAGAGTCTACAGTCTCAGAGAGTCTACAGTGAGATTAATAACCTTAACGCTATACGAGAGCTAATAACAAGTACCGTAAGTCTTCCACTTCAGGACGCCAGATAAACTAATACCTGAATTAAGGCTAATGAACTCTACGCTTCAAAATATGAACTGAATGTATCGTTTGTTTGCAGAGCCGCCTCTTGTCTGAATATATTGAACCCATGTACACCAACTCGGCAATTAATCAGGTGTCGTCACAGCTATCCAAATGAATGCATTTCACTAGACTCTACTATGATAGCTAGTACACAAGTTATGCTTATCACACAATATTACGTAACTCCGCTACACCCTCCCTCATCAGACTGAGGGCACCACGTGTCCTCACTCGACTTTGCCTTCTTGTGGCCTTAACGGTGGGTCCACTTGACACCACAAGACCTCGCTCAATAACGTTCGTGGTCCAACGAGTAATCCATCCACATGGCCCCTTGAATGAGTCCAAGTCCGAAGGCTTCTTCGTCATTTGACCGCATTCGTCAACCTGCCGAGCAGAACTCTATGGTTTTCCCGGCACCTGGTGCTTCGCCAACTTCGAGTCCCGCAGCTCCAGTGCGTCCCACGCACAGGCTCTCCGTGAACGAGTACGATGCCGAGCATCGGCGGCGCCACGGGCAAGAGCCCAGGACTCAGTCTTCTCGCCAGCCTGTCCCAGACGCAGGGCGTCAGATTGGCTAAGCTCGCGACGAGCTCTTCGGGAACCTCGAGGAGGAGGTAGACTACGAGTCTGACAGACCCGTGCGGTCTCACGAAGAGTCACCCACGCGCTCTCCTGAGCCAGCTGATCACGGGCGTCGGGTACCCAACCCGGTTTACAAGCATTCACAGCGCTGCGCGACTCATCCGGTTTGGTCGCCAACGATCGCGTTGAGGTTCCGGAATGGCAGCTCGAAGCAAGAGAAGTGGCACATTCTCAGTGCCCCAAACCGCGGTCTACTATCAGGTCCCGTTGACGATATGGCTTTGAGCCTCGCAGCCCAGCTGAGGTCGTCAAGCAAGCCATTGGTGCATCATCGCTGGGGAATTGGCTTACCGAGCCGGCGGCCGCCACTCCTGAGGAGCACGCTGCTCGAACTTCTCTCCGAGATACCTCACTCCACAGGAAACAACGCCTAGTGAGTATGGTACTCGTCTCCTTGACTAAGCACAAGGTGCTTCTGTCCCCGCGATGCGGACGATTCCCATCGTGCTGGCGATGGAGAGTCTGTCCAGGAGGGTGGCTGCAAGTTCGCTGGTTGGGCTGAATGAGGGCGACGTCTCCCATCGTTCGAGACCTGACGGGGCAGCTTCTCCGAAGCCGATATTCGACTCGAGTGTAAGCTCCATTTCAAGGTGAAGCACAGCGCGCCTTCTTCTTCTTCGCGGTCGTTTGAGCCGTCTGTCATACTTCTGCGAGCGCTGTTAGCCTCCATCGAAGCGGCTGAGTGGCGACAGTAGGCGCCGATCAGCGCTTGAGCTGAGTGACTGATCCAACAGCTCCCCGACCAATCGGCCGAAAGCAAGAGAGGACCGACTTGGAGAACTCGGGCTTGAGGAGCACCCTCGCATGCAGTGATTAAAGGCGTCCACGACGACTAGGCAGGCTAGCCGGAGGGGTACCTTAAACTACCATGAGTTCTGTAGGGCCCGCCTCACTTCACCAGATACTGGTTTTGGTCGTGACGGCGACGCCGCTAAAGAATTCGTTTTAAATGAAAGTGGCGGTTACCCTGCTCGTCGAGTAACACTGGCGGCAGACGAAACAACACGGGGAGAGGAGCCGGTCCAGCCCGAGGAGATCGAACGCATCCATTCCGCCAGGACCTTGATTGTCATCGACGGATGCTTGATCAAGCCGAGGCGGACTATCACGTAAAAGTGGATGGAACCCATCGTCTAGCCCTACAATAAGGCAATCACAATTGAGCTGTTTCTTTTTGATTGACAAAACGATTATTAGGTGGCGATTTCCCACCTCCATTGTGTATACATCGTTGATCATAGATAGTCGTGCAACTTTGATAATAACCGCACAAGAAAAAAAATCATTTGTAATCCTACCTGACATAAAAAACGGATTCGGCGAGCAGATCCGCGTGGTGCTTTGTTATAGATTCTCCTGTATCTGTTGGGCCGAATGCTCGTTGTTGTATGTGTGTGTCGGACCCATGGTCCAACGTTTTCGTGGCGTTTCGATAGACAGCAATACAAATAGGAAGATAAGCGTCAATAGACGCTATTTGTTGGATCGAGTCCAACAGGCCAAACTCTAGATATGCATATGAGTTTTAGAAGGAAGCGCAAAGAAATCAAAACGTCAGCGTTCAACAGCGCAAGTAAATGAGTACGTCAGTGCCTTGACAGCTCTGACACGTGTTCGCTGCCAGAGAGTCCGTGTGCGCCGCCAGTGATTTGGCCGCGCCTGGCAGGTTTACAGACAGTACCGACGATGTTCTTTCCTATCCTGGTGATGTGTAGCGTGCCATGGTTTGGCCTGGGTACGCGCGATCCCCAGTAGTAAGTTAACTCGCTTCGTGCCCGGTTGCGTAGTATTCGCATTAAAAAAGCGAACAGGCTCTCCGAGTACTGTCTAGAAAGGGCCATGGTACGCTGTACCCTATCAAGCTGGATAGAGCGGTGCGGTCACGTTTGATGGAAATGGTCATGCGGGTATTGGAGGTTTGGCTATGTGAATTAGGATGTAGAGCCTCGGGACACCTTGTCATTCTTACGCAGGATATTTTCTGCTGTTGACCATTGTAGCTGCTCTTTGCGCTGTGTGCGGTTCCTGGCGGTGTGAGGAAGTATGTGAAGACTTTGTATTGCGGAGTGCAACATGACACGGGCTTCGCCAAGTGAAGGGCTCTCTACAAAGGTAACGCTGCGAATCACTTCACTCTCTATTCGGGTCATCAAGAAACGAAAATCTGACAATCGCTTTCATTTGTTTTTATCATATCGGTAGGTGCAAGATTGCGAATGGGCGGAAATCTCTTGGCAAGGTTGCCAAACCACCACAGCTCTCCCGCGTTAGCTATGGTTCCCTTGGGGGACACAAAATCAAGCGTACCTCGGTGCAGACCTCCATTGTACGTGAATACGGGAATCGAGGGTGGGGCAGTAGGAGCAGGATCATTGCTGTCACCAGTCTGAGACTGCAAAACCAATCGTGCAGACTGCAGAAAGACAGTAAGGCGGTTTGATTTATCGCAGTTCGGATGGCTTCGTTTATCGAGCTTGTGTAGCTAACCTAGTCTCCGCTTGTCGTTTATCCAGGGTTTCACTTATTTGTTCGGGACCAATCCCCTTCAGCGTCGTCACTACTTCAGTGAGTTGGCCAGCTTGGCGTT
Organism: Phytophthora chlamydospora; assembly: GCA_012295415.1. Lineage (NCBI taxonomy): Eukaryota > Oomycota > Peronosporomycetes > Peronosporales > Peronosporaceae > Phytophthora > Phytophthora chlamydospora. Next base: position 25,531 of record JAABLK010000346.1, read on the forward strand.
TCATTGCTACCAAGATATGGAATACCAGTGGGGCGAATCGAAAGATTTTCGCAAGAGCAACAGCACGACACTCGTTGACGCAACGCAGCTAGAAAATCTAGATCTCGAAATATGGGGGATGAGAAAATCAGGTGAAGCGGATGGAGATTAGTCTTCAGGTAGTCCGAGTAATACACTAACGGAGCCAACAGAAAAGCACATGCCGGCTGCATGACTTGAGCGGCCGCTGGGAAACACATTTCCACTCCTTTTTACACTGTATCATCAAGCGTCTCAAAAAAACGGTGGCAGGATAGCTAAGTGCGATGATTTAATAGGAAGACCCGCTACAAATCGGCCTACAACCATATCACCTCTACTTCATAACGAACGTACGTGTCTTGCACACCGGGGAGGCTCCATCCTGCTCTTAAACATATTGACGCTGACGACGGTCCAGCCGTCGAACAACTTGAAACAAAAGTAGCGGAGCCTTTGCGAGCTGAGTGCGATTCAAAATTAGAAGAATGCAGGCCAGAAACGGACAACGTGTCCGGGACCTCAGGTAAGGAGATAGTTCTCTTCAAAAGCTTTGCATATCGGTCGAACTCATTGTTTCCTGGACACAACAACGAGCTCGAATCGAATCCAAACACCATTGAGAGAACAGGAAAAATGTCAGGCACCAACGGATTTGCATACACGTGTCGGGCATCTCGTGGGCGCTCGCCTTCCTGATCGTTTTTCATGGGAGCGAATCGAATCGCAAGTGCATCTTGATGCCATTGTAGATGCTGATACCGAATCGATACAGAGTTCCAGGCCCGACACATCAAATTCCAGGAACGTGTGCGCAAAATTGTACTCCTTTCGAGATTGATGCCGCATTGACTTGCAAATGAGCTGATCCATCGAAAAGTCACGTGGCTCCATGCCCTCAGTAAGTCTCTGTCCATTTTCACACGCTTGATCACAGTTCGCTTCAAATTCTTTAAAAAACAATGCCATGTCTGCCACGAATTCGGTTGGCATGGTGACTCCATAGAGACGATAAAGGTGAAATAAGCTTGAGCGTAGAGAGCTGTACAGGCCGCTCGCTGTTTACCTTCCGTAATGACATCAAAAAGCGCTCGGAATCGTTTGATGTAGCTCCTTCAACATTGACAGGAGGAGTTGAAGGGTGGGAGAGCATCAAGCGTCGTACCGCAGCATTCGTGAGCTGTGTTGACCCATCCGTTGCACTCAGTTGAGTTTGTAAGTCCGGATTTAGTAGTGTTGGTTTGTTGCCATGAAGCCAGACAACGTATCGACTGATGCCACGTCTTTTGATTTCTTCTCGAGGAAGTTTTCTAACACTTCGTGGACCTTCTGCAACCAAACACTCCGCAGGTGCAACCTCCTCAGTCGAAAGTTCTTCGGCCGAAGATTCCATCTCCGACGCGATCTCTGTCGTGATCTCCAATCTTGAAGATACATTTCCTCAGCGATTAATGTAGCGTTCAAATTCTCTTAAATGCGATCCAACAACTTCGTACTGCATATGAGTATTTGCAAATACCTTTAATGTAATCTGAAATTCAAAACACGGTAGATTGGTTTTTGAGTAGTGCATGGCAATTATTCACGGCACAACTAATTTGGCGGAACAGAGTACTTGTCCGAGAGCATTGTCGCCAAACATCGTTTCGTGGATGACCAACTCGAAGCTGTCGGAAATCGTGTAATTTTACGGGCATACAAGCGCGCCCGTGTTTAACGTAGGCTTCCTCAAGTCGTACTAGGACCGGTTCCCAGGAGCTGGTGCCCGGTGTGGCGGAACCACCGCACCCTGTTGAAGCCTCAGCAACAGGTTGTGCTGACTGTCCAGACGAGCCAAGCTTTGCTCAAGGCGCTGCAAGCGTTGCGCAGTGGACTCGCAGCTCTCGACCTGACCGTCCAGCCAAGCCAGGTCTTGTTCAAGGCATTGCATACGCTGCACAGCCGATTAAAGGTTCTCAAAACAAGCCACATTCAATTATTGTGGAATAGTATCCATAAGTTTGTACATGGTTTCCATTCCATTGGAATGATATCCAACTCTTCTTGTGCCAAAACACGGCAAATGACAAAATTGCAAAAAAAGTGTTTTTCACATTTGTTTACCAACACCATACATATGCGAAGCAGCAATAATAATGGACGAGATGCAGTACCTTGATGGTAGAGCTCTCCGATGGCGCTAGATACATTTTCAGCTTGGAATTTCCGTGATTATTTTTAAATTCGCACTCAGCTATATTGGAAGATACTTGTACAGCGGGTGGGTAAAGTCAGCCCCCCCCCCCCCCTCCGTCTTTGTGCTTAACAACTTCAACATCCTGCGAACGTCAAGTTCAAGTGAAACTTGGACCCCCGATATCTAGCAACAACGTTCTCCTTGTGTGTTCGAACCTCATTGGTAGGTTATATCAAGAATCCGCGAATCAACGGGTCGTATTGCTTTTATATTGGATTAGGTATACCGTTTCCTGAGAACCAGTCGATAAACCAGTTGGCGAGACGCAGCCTAAGCTCGAGATCGATCGCGATCACATCACTTCACTTTCACCCATCTAGCTACTAAATGGCCCAGCAAGACGTGAGTACTCTCAAGACCTCCGAGATTGAGTCGTCATTAAGTGGCAGAAGGAGAAGCTGGGCTACAAGAGGAGAAGCAAACACCTCTCTATTCCTCGAGACAGCGTACGATCGATCATCAATTTTTACAAGAAGCACTGTCACAGTACGATGCCACGGCGTGTTGGGCGACCACGGCGAACCAATGCCCGTGTTGATCAAAGGATCGTTTGTGAAGTCGAGTGAGACCGCTTTGTGAACGCAGCGGTCGTCGCTGCTCAGGTAGTCAAGGATATCGGTAAGCCCGTGTAGAGTACACTAGTCCGCGAACGGCTTCGAGGTGCAGGACTGCACGGGCGATCGGCACGGAAGAAACCGTTCCTGAGTAGTAGGCACCGGCGGCTTCGCGCTGCGTACGCCAAGCGGTTGGACAATATGGCCTCGGAGTGGTAGAGTCGAGTGCTGTTCAGCGATGAGGCGTCCGTGGAACTTCACGGCACGTCTGGCCGGGTATCCGTTTGGAGAAGGGCCCATGAAGCGTTTGACCAGCGCTGTGTTGTACCCACGTTCAAGTCAAGCAGGAAGTCCTTGATGGTGTGGAGTTCTATCACTGCTGACGGCGTAGGACCGCTCCACTTCTGTGAGAAGTCGGTGACAGGCGACTATTACAGACGCTTTCTGCGCCAGGAAATCCTATCAAAAAGCCGTTCTTGGGCCTTTCTGGTGATACACTGTTCGTGCAGGACAACGCGCGGGCCCATACCGCCAAGCTGAGTGCAGGCTGCCTCCGGGAGCCGACGCTGGGTCACCCGCCCCAGGGCGCTGACCTGAACCCCATCGAAAACTTCTGGTTCATCACGAAGAAGGAATTGCACAAGAATTCGGCAACGTCCATCGATAATCTTAAGGTGAAGCGGAATAATATTTGGGCTAATATTTACGAGAAATGGCGGCCACACAAAGTATTAAGCATCGTGCCGTTGAAGTATTAATAAAATGCCACACGTTTGAATATAGGGAGGAGGAGGAGGGGGGACTTTACCCACCCGCTGTACATGCGTTTGGTGTAGATATCTTCTATCACACTACCACTACGTGTCTACTATCGCAACTTGGCCACTGCTTAGACCTTTAGGTAGTGCTGGAAATACACCGGAATCTAACTCCCGTACAGCTCGAATGTTACAAGTAATTTAACATGCTTCTGATGTCTCGTTTGTAAGCCGACCGTTATCGTATGTGTTCTTACATTTCAAAGGTTTTGTTATTATTCTCTTGTATGATACTTGTTTTTCGAGGTTCTAGGGTAGACCCTCCATGCACAGTCTAATTACTCAGTCTAGCCCAGTCCTGCACAGTTCAGTATGCGTTTCCGTTCTACAGGACCGCCATTTGTTAGATGAATCGACATCTTCCGCTCAGGTTTTACTTCAGAACTGGGACGATTTTGCGCAGACCGTCCCACGCACAAAGGTCCTGGCAACGAGAGTGATGGTCGATCAATAGATTTTTCAGGAAGTCTTCAAGCGTAGATGTACAGGACGCTACGGTCACTTCCAAAGGCTTTCATCGTGACTTTGAAGAGGGATGGTGATGTGAATGTTGAACTCCCCCTCCCCCGGTTACATTGTTTTTAGAATGTAGCTAACGAGCTTGTGGCAAAAGTACTGCATCGCTATTGTCGTGGCCAGTCCACTTAATCCAACTTGTAGAAACGGTAACTCGAAGACCACGACCCCCGAAAACCCTACAGTTGTAGGAGTCGAATTGAACCTCCCAGTCCACTTGGTTGAACTGGTAGCGCTTGGGGGACGGTGGTGTCGTTCGAAACGGTAACAACGTTCTCAGGGCGTGAATATGTCCCTGTCTGTTGCTGTGAACCCCGCAGAACTAACCGCCGCTGCACACCAGTGGTCTGAGTCATAGTGGATGACAGCAGAGAACCGCAGTTTGCGTTCTTCTGCCGTAAGCTGCCTCTCAGTCGCTATTTGTTTTCAATTCAGACCACACTTGTAGACCTTTCAAACCTTTGAATTTGTACTCAGGGTACCGTAGCCGATGTGACTAGATCTCGTTGTCATTCTTGTACAATTGAATCACAGTTTGCACGGCAAGGTCCATATAAGAGAGCTCCATCCACGCCTGATCCCGTAGGGACGTGACCATGAAGTAATCCCACCAGAATGTCCACAGCATCCAACCGTTCCTCTAACTTGTCGGGGTGCAGGCAACCCACCTACCAGGCGTCGCCTGCGTCCCATTATGTCAAGTCCGTGCGGTTGATCCACGATATGGTCCGCTCGATCTCGTGGAAGCGATCTACCGCGGTATGCCAGGATCTCATAGCCTTTAGCGCCTGGACGTTGTAGACGCATCGCCCGGACTTGATGCAAATAGCGAACGCTGGCATTGGCGTCGTCTCAAGGTCACTCCGCCATCTATTCTGAAAGCGAGCAACTTGTGATTGGCAGGCTTCGATCCTGTTCATTGGTAGAACAGCAATGATCTTGGACGGTTCAATCGGATGTACCTTCCGACTTTCATGCACGTGATCTGCGTTGACTTCGTTTGTCAGCCCTGTCAGGTACTTGTGATCTTTGAAGAGTAACATCGTTTCCTTCGCCGGTAACACAAGTTCCACTCCTGAAGCCACCACTTCCATCAATCATCCGGTCTACAGCAGGCCTTTGTTATGAGCTCTTTTGCGGGCTTACGGGTAGCCTTGGCACGCCCAGAATTTTCCTTTGGCAATTGTCCACCGCAAAAGATAAACCGCTCGGTCAACCTTCTCAATAGCTGCAATTAAAATGAAGGGTTTGCTGTAGAACTCCACATCCTCAAATCTCATTGCCAGGCGTACGACTGCCGCGAATCTGCTGATTATGAACTCAGACAGGAGTCGTCGTGCGAACCGAGTACAACTACACACAAGATAAAAA
>JAABLK010000347.1:0-32859 GCA_012295415.1 Phytophthora chlamydospora
CGACCCAGAGGCGGGGGGGGGGGGGGGGCGGGGGCGCGGGGGCGGGGGGGGGGGGGGGGGGGGGGGGGGGGGGGGGGGGGCAACATGTCTTGGGGAGCCAAAGTATCCCGGATAGACTCCGGTCTCCGCATCTCCAAGCCTGGACCAGCATTCGATCTCGTCGCTCATCCAGCTGCAAGAGGTATGATCCGAAACAATACTTTGGTCTTGTGTCGGATTTGCTGTTACATGCACGAAGGCGAAGCAATTGGCTGTGGCCTGGCAGGCGAAGCTTCCTTGCGCTTGCGAAAGTACTGCCTGTTCTTCGTAGGCAGAAACTTGCAAACAGCGGAGCTAGACGTGCCTGATGAATTGCTGGCAGTGGTGGCGATTTGTATGGGCGTTCGATCAGCCCCCTTGATTGCACCAGGCAAAGCTGCGACGTCGGCACCGCAACATTTCTTTCGTGTGGTCCACCGACGTCCTCCATCGGCGACACTACGCGCTGTTCGGCGTGTTCAGTCGTGTCAACAATTGCGCACTTAGTTTCCTGTGCGCCTGCTGCTGCTGCCGCCGTCTTGAGGTCCGTCTTGAGGTCGCGGCGACACCGATGGGGACATCGGCGCGAGGTGATGCGGCGTTCCGCTGGTGGAGTGGGGATGGGCGCGCCTATCAACCAATCGGACAAAGGAGTATTACCACGGTGACCACAGATGCACCGTGTCATAAAGATACCGTGCTCTCATTGGTCCGCGAACAGTCAGCGCACATAGCCCGGCCAGTCCCTGCATAAACACGACGCATGGGCGTGGACGGGGCGCCGTAACGTCGTTCGTGCACGTCACCGCTTGCTCTCGGTGCACGTGGCAACGACGGCCCAATCAACTCCGGCAGCTCCGTGTTTTTTTTGCCAACGCTACAAAACGTGTTCCCGCACACAGCTCGAGTGGCCATGATTCATGCTGCGATGCACCCTAAATTTAGCCCGCACCGCTAAATCCGCACGCTAAAATCCGACCTAAATCTGGCTCAAACACGCTCGTCCCAGCACGGAGCGCTGCGTCGAGCGACTTCGACACTGCAGGTCTTCATGGTCGCGCCGTGACTATCGAGGTTTGCATGGCAGCGCAGATGCACCCGCGTTGGATGCCCGCCAGTGCGTTTTTACAGTGAGGGACCCCGCGCGCCGATCGCATCGGACGGGAGAATTTTCTTGAGGGCTGGTTTTGCCCTAAAATCAAAACCGGACACTATAGGGATTAGGGCAAGCTCGGGGGGTTGCCTCTGTCTGGGCCACCAGGGCAGTTCATTTCGGAATTCGCCTCGCCAGCGGCACACCATCGAGCAGCAGCAGCAGCACCAGCTAGCCGCCCGCTTCACGACCCCACCACTAAGCCTTCTCCGCGCTCCCCCCTCTCAACTTCAAACATGTGGGTTTTCGGCTACGGCTCGATTGTCTGGAAGACGGAGTTCCCCGCGGAGGACACGGTCTTCGGCTACGTCGAGGGCTGGCACCGCCGCTTCTGGCAGGGCAGCCCCGACCACCGCGGCTCGCCCGAGGCCAAGGGCCGCGTCGTCACGCTCATCAGCCGCGAGGAGATGAAGAAGTTCGACGACGAGTACGCGCACCTGGCGGGCGACCACATCACGTGGGGCCGCCTGTACAAGGTGCCCGACGAGGAGGTCACCGATACGCTCACCAAGCTCGACAACCGCGAGCAGGCCGGCTACGACCGCCAGATGGTCGACGTGCACTGCGTGGATGGCGTCGTGCGCAAGGCGCTGGTCTACATCGCCACGCCCACCAACTCGGACTTCGTGGGCCCGTCCCCCGTCGACGAGATGGCCAAGGAGATCGCCACGCGCAGCGGCTTCAGCGGCCCCAACGTCGAGTACCTCTTCAAGCTCTGCGACTGCATGCGCTCACTACAAGTGCGCGACCCGCACCTCATCGCGCTCGAGAAGGCCACGCGCCGCTACACGTCGGCCATGAGCTGGAACACCAGCGACACTGGTTGTGGCGTACAGTAAATTAGAAGGCGCGACTGCGCCCCCAAGTTCCCCGAGGTCGCAGCACGAGCTGCCCCTGTAAATTATTCCAATAGAGGCGACTGCACGCCAACACTTTCTGTCACCAAACAAGGCATGCGTTTATCTCCGTTTGTTATCCTCATCGTGAAGATGAAACGGCACAAGTACCTTGGGTCCCGGCGGTTGCAACCGCTGCTTTTGTGTGTCATCGCTGATTCAGCGTCGACGGACAGATCAGCAAGCCGATATGCAGGAGTCCATGGTTGCACTGCAACGCAGCGCGCGATTGACACACGTAGAGGAGCAGCTCTTCCTGCGCGTGCAGGATCGCTTCCGTACGTACTTCCAGGACTTCGAGGAGCTCGAGGGTTTTACGGTGCTTGGCGCCAACTTGCAGAGGTTGATGGGCAAGGTGGAGCTCGAGCTACGCAGCGTGTTCCTCCACCACCACGACGCCGCTCTCAAGGCCAAACAAGTGCAAGCTGAACTGAGCGCGTGCACGCAAGAGCTGGATCGCCAGCGCGCACTATGCGACGAGGTAATTGCGGCCGCACGAAAGCTGGCCTCGAGGGTTCCCGCCTCGCTGGAAAAGCGTACGAACGAGCTGCAGGCGTTCCACGCTGCCGAGATGAAGCTGAAGGAGAAGCAGTGGACCGCACAAGCAGACAAACGCCTGCAGGACCACGTGCAGGTACTTTCGGACCAGTACGCACGACAGCTCGAGCTACTGCAGCTTGAGAGCGCACAGCGCATTGAAGCAATGAAAGGCGAGTTAGAGGCCAAGAAAGACGCGGAGATCGAATACATGCGCGTTCAAACGCGGCTTCAACTGACGAGCCAACTCGACCGGGAAACACGCGACCTCCTCGGCAGTGATAGACGGCAATGCCGTCGAAAGACCACAAAATGGCAAGGTAACTTCATTGACTTTTGAAATGTCGAGTTGCTCTGTTGTGTTTCTTCGCACTTTAGACCTTCTGCTTTGCTTGTCTTCTTCGTTGGCGGCATCTCCTTGCTCTTCTTCCGGTTTGTCCTGCAAAATCTCTCTTGTGTCAATAGCTTTTTTTTCATTTTGGCTGATACCGGCGGTGCTGCACCGCCTGCCGTTCGTTTCGGCGCTAACGGCCTAAGCTAGCGAACGGATCAATGTTAATGGACTTGCTCTGCTGATTCTGCTGGCCGGTTTGGAGACTCGCGGGGTTCATGAGCTGCGAAATGTTGTAGTTTACGTTTCCAGCGCCGCTGGGTGCAACTGGCTGCTGCCCGGTAAAAGAACCCCGCATTCCTTGCTGCTGCTGTGGCTGCTGCATGGCCATTCCGCCCATCGGCGCCCCCATTGCCGCCATACCCATCGACGGCTGTTGATATCCGGCACCTTGGTTCATGTTAGCCACGGGCATTTGCCTGTTCTGCTGCTGCTGCTGCTGCTGCGCGTAGCTGTTGTTGGTATTGTGAGCAGCGAAAGGATCCAAATTGATACTTCCGGAGGGCCTCGCCATTACCGGAGCAGCAACAGAAGCAAACGGGTCGACATAGGCCGTCGGCTGAGGAATCGCAGCAACAGGAGGAGCTTGATGTTGCTGCTGCGGGGCGCTCGCGGCTGCGGAGTCTGCACCTGACGATATCTTTGCCTGAAAGATACAGCATAGGTAAGTGATATATATCATGAGCGCCGACGAATGATACTTGCACCTCATGTGACATGGCACTTACACTGGCCAGTGGATCGAAAATCAGCGCTTGCGCCGATACACTCACGGTGGGCGCAAAGTCGTCGATCAGGTTGATCTCAGGCTGTTTCTTGGGCTTGGGTGCAGCAGGGGCTGGAGGTGGGTGACGGTGAGCGTTCGTTGCGCCTGGGTTTGGAGCAAACGGCGCGGTCTGCTCTTGTAACGACGAGCGCTGGGCCCCGTACTGCTGCGTGCCATTGAATCCTTGCTGTCCATGCTGTTGCTGTCCTGAAAAGCTGCGCGTCCGCCCATTGCTCTCGTGCGAAGACGTCCGCGATCGAGAACCCTGATGGCCGAAGCTCTGCGTACGGTCCGCAGTAGGGGGACTCCCCGTGAAGGAGCCACGAGAGCTCCCGGTAAAAGAGCCCCGCGAGCTCCCGGTGAACGAGCCGCGTGAAGGCTGGGGCTCACTTTGCGACGGTGCCGTCGCTCCTCCCGGTCCCCAACGGTGCGTGCCATAAGCATCTATCATAGCATCACGCCAACCCATCAAACGTTAGTGGCGAGCAGTACAGTCAGCACCAATCCAGGGATCGAGACATACTTCCAGGAGGAGCGTTCGGCTGCATGTAAGTTGCCGTCGTGACCGCATGCTTCTTGCGGCGATAGACATCCCAGCGACGGAACGGGATCCGGTCGATGACAAAGTCTGACAAAGAGAACGCCACATTGCACGAACATCCTGGTCAGCCGAAACCTCTTGATCCTCGAAACGCAAAAGCCCCAATCGCACCATATTTCGGGACGTCCGCGGACTCCATGTCATTGATGCGAACTTCCATGACCACATTCAGGCCGTCCAGGATCATCGAGAAGCTCCAGTCGCCCATTGTCGCCTGCAACAATCAACAACAGCACGACGGTGTCCGCCACATCTTGTTAAAAACCACCTCCCAATCCCTCCAGCCACTTCAACATGGCAGAACTCACCGTGGACGAGAAATGCATCTGCCGGCCGTCGTACTGCACCACCTGCAGAGCCACAGCGATGCAAACATCCCCTCAGCCATCCACTTCAACAAGAAGGGCGAGAAAAAGCTGCTCGAACAGCAAATACAAAGTCTCTTCCAACCTTCTTGTAGCTCATGACCGAGTGGACCAGCACCACTTCGTGTGTGCGGTCCGACTCGCCCAGCGTGAAGCGCCACGTGACGCGCTTCTTGGAGGCCGCCACCATCTCGCCGATGTGCTGCTCCTCGCGCAGCACGCGCTTGGGCGGGCCGCGCTCCAGCGGGTCTGGCTGCGGGTTGTAGATGCGCGCTGCGTTGCCCGAGTACATGGCGCTGGAAGGCACGAGTCTGGCTGCTTGGGGGCTCAAGGAGGAGATGCCTCTATGCGGCAGATCTCAGCCGGTGGCGGTGGGTTCTGGTCGGGTGTATAGCGAGAATGCAAGGGGATGTACACGTACATAAATATGTGACGTGTGACGACGGTGTTGGCGGTGCGATTGTATTGGTTAACAACTTGGTCGGCTTCTGCCCTACATGGCCCGTTGGCTTTCTCTCGACGACGCTGGATCTAGGAAAAAGTCATGCCGAGACCAAGTTGAGCGCGCTTGACGTTGTCCTGGTAATGAAACAAATACGAGTTAGTTGGCCGGAAGTTCACGGAAAACGAGATGCGAGTCCTTACGTGGTCGTGCGCCTTGAGGATCCACGAGTAGTTGGCCTCGAGGCGGCCGATGCGGGTTCCCCATACGAGTCCCATGCCGACAGACACGCGCGTGTCGTCCGCGAGGTTCTTCATCCACTTTTTCTCGTCCAGCAGGCGGTCCCACGTAGTCAAGTTCCCAGCGTTGGCAAAGAACTGGCCGCGGAGACCCAGAGCCTGAAGCCGCGAAAGGATACGAGGACACAAGTAAGAAACACCACACTTGACTTGAGAGGAAGGCAACGCAGACGTACAGCAAAGAGCGGCAACGGAAGGGGGAAGCCCAAGCTTGCGGTTCCGTTGTAGCTCACGTCGCCGCCAAGCGCGTCGCCCTGCGCAACTCCGCCGTCAAGAGGTGATGCGCGAGGACCGATTCCCTTGTGGTTGAAGCCACGCACGCTCATGGGCCCACCCAGGAAGAACCGATCACTGATGCGCGCTGGCCGGTGCTGCTCACTGCCGTACGACTTGACCGTTCCGACGTGGTAAGATAGGCTGAAGTTCAGGATCGGAAATCCAAAGACAACGGGTCCAAGAGCGACGTGCTTCTGGCCTTCCACCTCTGCCTTGACGAACTTCACATCGCCCACAAGACCAGCAATCTCCGTCCTAACAAATAAAGCAAAGTGTGAGATCAATTGCAGCTGCGATAGAAGCAAAGCACCATATCGCCAAGTCACTTACGTGTACTTGAAGAGACCTCCACCAGTCGGATACACCGGGTTGTTACGGTTGTCGTCCGTGAAAACATATTTCACGCTGGTTTTCGTGGACGGCATCGCTTCAGCCAAAATACTGGGCGACGCACGGTACGCAGTCGGGATCTTGGGATCGCGGCGCGGAAGCAGGTCTCGCCATCCGACGTTCAATGACAGGTCGTGCACGCCTTCATAATCACTGATGGAAATGCTACCAGCACGAATCTTCTCGTTGTACGAGCTTAACCACTCTTGATTCTGTAAATTACAAGCCACAATAGTAACACTGGTTAGTTAACAGCAACATCGGCACTGTAACATCATTCAAGTGCAATGCTTGAACGTACGTGCAGCTCATTGGTGCCCACAGCGCTCAGGTATAGGGGCAGACCCAAAAAGCGCGGCTTCTTGAACGTCGCGCGCTGCGTATTACTGCCCGATCGAGCATAGGTAGCACTCAACGTGATCTTCTCCGCTTCACCAAGTGCATTCGACAACGTGAGCGAAGATTCCTAGGACGCCGCATCAAACCAGAAAAAAACAAACTGTCAGAATGTGTCGTCCACCATTACCTCTCCCTAACAAAATCACAGCGTACTCCTGCTTCGTCATTGCCGTCGGTGGTCGCGCCCACGTGCAGCGACCGCCAGCCCTTCTCCTTGACCGTGATCGTCACGTCCGTCTCGTCACGCTGGCCAGAGCTCGCTGCAATTGCCACCACAACACGTCAGCCCCCACTCCTTAGCTCTGCGGTCAAGAACCTCATTTTACTACCGCACCCTTGTCCAGCTGGATGTTGATGGACTCGAAGATGTCGAGGGCCTTGAACTCGTCGTTGGCCTCCTCCAGCTTGCGCACGAGCAGACCGATCCGATCGGCATTATACGCTTCCTACAGAACGCGCCAAACCGTCAGTCCTCAGCTTCCTGCATAGAAGTCTCATATTTTTGAATCCTGTACCTGAAGCTCGTTCTCGAACACTTGAGGCCTAAAACACACGCACACAGACACCAATTCGTTCGATCCACGAGGCTCAATAAAAAGCTGTGGAGACGCCAGATCGATACGTACTTGGTTCGGTCGTTACCCTTAAGGAAGACCTTGCCTATGCGCATGCGCGGGCCCCACGGGTGCGGCGGCTCGGCCGCGGGCTCAGGCTTGGGCGTCTCGCTGCTGCTCGCCATCGCTCCCTTCAGGTGTGGGCTCAGCGACCGCAAATCCGGCGTTGAGTGACATGTCACTCATTTGAAGTTTGCGGCCATGACGAGCGTGTGGCGCCGACTGCAGCTGCGGATCGCGGGCACCACGCCCGCGCGACGCTTCCAGGTGCGCTGCGCTGTTGCATTTAATTGATGGACGGCAGTGTGTTGATGAGGGTATGGCGTGGATTGGTTTGGCGAGCAGGAGGAATCAGATGTGGGCGTCGCGGCGGTGCTGAGCTGCTTCCGGAGCTTGAAGCTGGACCCGATGAACGCGGACAAGTATGGAGCCGCGGTGCAATGAGGAACAGGCTATTGGTCGTTTGCATTAATGGCGAATTATGGGCGATGCTACAGACAACACGAGGAGCTGTTCGACCAGGCCGTGGAGGCCATTGGTACCAAGAAGTTCGAGCAGCAGAAGGACTTTGTGCAGGACGCGGTCGCCAAGCAGGTGTGTGGGGATACTGTATATAGTATTGCTGAAACCAGGCTAACTTGGCCACTGCTCGTGTTGGTATCAGGTTCAGAGCTGCTTCGAGGCTGTGCTGAAGATGCCGAAGGACTCGGAGAAGAGCGCACCCAAGATGTCTTTGTCGGGCTTTGAGCGCACCACTGAAGTTGAAGAGAAGGTAAGATAGCAGTTTGCCGACGTGATGTTAAGCTGCACCGCACTGAAAAGGGTGTTGTACGCCAGCTTGGGATCAGCGTCGACTTCCAGAAGCTTTTTGGATTTTCCTTGAACGTGGAGGAATCCAGCGTTCCTGATGCGGGCGAGGGTGTTAAGCTCCGTGGGGCTGCTCCAATTGGGTCGCTTGTGGTACGTGTGACAACTTGCTGCGCTGGACCTGTAGTTGTCTTCTTCTCACAGGCTATGATGCAAACTTCAATAGGCGCTGTATCCCGGTATCGTCTACCTGCCAGAGCACTACAAGAAGGTACAGATAAAGGTTTTGTCAAAATACTCCTTGTCGTGGTTCTGACTTGTGATGCATATTGCGAACTGTCGCTTCAGAAACAATACTTGAGCGAATTGGCTAGCAACCCATACGCAAGAGCTCGATTCGACAGTGTGATCATTGATGCCAAGAACGAATCTTCCAAGCCGCGCAACCCGCTCGCAGTAGCGCACAAGATCAACCATCCTCCGAGCGGAACGCCTCCTAACGTGCTTGGTTTCGCCTTTGAATTCCCCCCGGAAGGTAAGGATTGCAGCATTTTGTGGTTTGGAGAGCTGCTAGCAGATCCAACCAGTCTTTTCTTGTTGGTTCTGTGCAGAGCCGTTCACGACGAAGAAATTTGATGAGCTCATCCCGAACAGCTTTGTCAAAGAGCCCTCACGCCTCACCATGGTTGGCAAGCGGCCGACCATCGTTCATGTGCGTATCTACTGTACTTAATAGGAGTAGCATGCTCAAGCTACGTCCACTATATCGCACTTACATTTCCTGTGTTAATGCCAAAAAGGGTCTTGCGTTCATCGCAACGGCGGACATCGCGGATGACGAAGAGCTCTTCCTCAATTACAGGTATGTCATTCTTTCGGCTATCAACCGCTTCAGCAACCGCTAATTGCTCTTGTAACTGGTTGCAGATACAATCCTGACCGCCCACTTCCCGAGTGGTACACGCCTGTGGATGTCGAAAGCGATCGCGCGATGTGGAAATAGAGCTGGCTAGTGATCACTGCGCCATCAAGCTCCCCCGAAGAAGAAAGAAGATGCATTGATGTGCTTAAATGTTGAATTTGAGCTGCGCATAGTCACAAAGTGCCTCCTACTTCAAGGACTAGCCTGAAGCAGTTCTGCGTTGTGTGGCCGTGTGCGCTACCGCTGAAGTCTCGACGACATTACGGTCTGCACTTACTTAGGGAATTCCGCATTGTTGGACAGAATAATGCCAACGATGACGCCGAAGATGCCCAGAGCACTTGCGAAAATCTCCACAATCAAAATCGTCACATACAGCGACGCGTTCTGGGCGTCGGCAAGCACGCAGCTACTGCCAGCAATGCCAACGGAGACTCTGCACGGCAAAAACCAGCACGAGCAAGTTAGCACCCTCGAGCTGGCTAGTACTTATATCGACGTTTATCACGACGAGATCGTACCCGCTGGCTAGGTTGGTCAAGCCCACGGCAAGACCCGAGCCGAACACCGCGTATCCTGCGAAGTACAGCGCCTGCTCGCTGATCGGTGCGTCGCCCTCGTTCCGCAGGCCAGGCTGGTTCATCTGCTCCATTATTCACACACAAAACCATCATGAGCAACATATTGGGAGACTACCGTCTGCGAGTGCGGCCGCACCTTGCTCTGCAGGATGATTGCGATGATGACGCCGTAGATTGCATTGGCCTCGCAGAAAATGATGCTCACGAGGTTCTTGGAGCGCACGCGCGGGGCCTTGACGGCGGCTCCCAGTAGACTCGAGCCCGTGATGAAGATGCCCCTGCGTAACGGAGCGACAAGTCAGTCGAGTCTTTTCCCATTACTGGAGGCCGCTTCAGCACGTACCAGGCGGCGCCGACGATGGAGAAGGCCAAACCGAAGGCCACGCCCATACTACCCCACGCATAGGGCGAGATATTGCTCAACACGTCTCCCCAACCTGCCACAAGGAGCCGCCAAGAGAGACGGTAAGTCAGCTCTCATTGCCCAAAGTTCACACATCGATTTCTCCGCGACGAGAAGGCGTCATCCGACCGTTGTCGCGCGCACAGAGTTCGCGCTCCTTCTTCTCTTACATACCCTGGTTAAAAAGCTCGTCCGTGGCCGTGCTCATGGTGATATCCTGCTGCGATCGAGGCGTTCACTTGCGCTTGTCCTTTGCCCCTTTGGCTTCTAAAATCTGCGTGGGAGGCGTTTCGAGTTGAAAGATCAGATCGTACTTAAGCGGGAACGCGCCGAAGAGCTCAAAAGTTTTGATTGACACACACCTTTCGACGATGAACAAGACGGACAAGCGCGCGCTGTACGTGGGGGGCCTGGACCGGCAGGTGACGGAGCAGGGCCTGTACACGGCCTTCGTGCCCTTCGGCCCCATTAAGAGCGTGCAGATCCCAGTGGACTACCACTCGCGTACGACTGTTGCTCTTGAATTTCGCTAACTTAAAAGTGTCAAGCGGACTGACTGGTGCTTGTGTGTTGCAGAGCGAGGCAAGGGCTTTGGCTTCGTGGAGTTCGAGGAGGAAGCAGACGCCAGAGCGGCCATGGACAATATGGACGGTGCGTTGTTGCTGCTGTTGGACTGGCAGGAGGTTGGCAGTGTAGCTAAGTGCGGTGCATTCGCTCATCAGAGTCAGAGCTCTTTGGAAAGACGTTGCGCGTCTCGATTGCCAAGCCCGACCGGCCGAAGCTCGGATCCAAGAAACCAGGTGCGTTGACTGATTCGTTGAGAAGTAAAGTTGTAAGAGGAGGCTAACGCGTGATTGGGGATGCTATTGTTGCTGTTGCAGTGTGGGCCGAGGCGGATGAAGTTGCGGAGGCTGCGGAAGAGCCAACCCAGGACGCAGACAGCTCCAAAACACTGGCATAATATCTGAAGCGATGGTTGAACCACTTGCGAAGGCTGCGCACGACATTTTGAGATATCTTGGATAGGACGGGTGTGATTTCTTCCGCAGGGTTGGATTCGCTGCAGCCTACATGTACACGGACTGGTGTTGTTGACGCAGCAAGCTGGGCTGCTGCATTGAAGAGCATGCACATCTACGCTTGAAGTGGGCTGTTTCAGGTTGGCAGCAGGGAACCGCACTCGGCGGCGAGTGTTTTCAAGGTGGAGAGGCCAGCTATGCTTGTCGAAGTGAAGGAGGCTGCGGTGTTCCAAGTCGAAGGCAAGAAGCACTCGTTCCGTACAAGGATGCTTGCTCGCCGGCGCGTGTGTGCGTGTGTTTAATTATTTGATCGATGGACTCGTGTGCATGTACTGTTCAAGGCTCGCTGTTATCAGCGAGCGCGGCAGTCCGACATCCTGTTGAAGAGTTCACAGCATGCACGTCGTATGTACAGCACTTGGTGCTGAGTCAGCAGTACAGCTGACGCACCGACTTCGATGTTGCCATCTCGACGGGGCTGCGCTAGGAAGTTGCAGCGAGCTCGAATGCCGAACTGCACGAGCGACAGCTGCACAGCAGGCGTGGCTAAGTTCGACTCGGTGTCCGAACAGAGAGATCAAACTGCTTGCCTCTATCTCATGAAGCCTGATCTCTTCGCTGGTATCTTCGCTGTAGAGAGAGAGGACCAATTTTTCGACCGTAGAAGCGACTTCAGTGAACACGTTTGCTGGACATGTTTGCAGGAGACCCACAGAGTGCCCCGTCATCCACACACAGTGTGACCTGGGATCAGGAAGCCAAGAGCTGCCTATTGCACCTTATCCGTCTCACCACGATTTTCATCATGACTAATATCCAAGCCCCGTTAGTGCGCTGGGATCCCAGACACTGCTGTCGCTGCCGGCGTGGATAACTTGAATCAACTTGCTTCTCATTGCATCTCGCTAGCTAGCTGGATACTGCACGGCGCAAGTAACAATACTTATACATGTAGCACCACGAACCAGACACAGTGCCTCAGACGACAGAACGCTCTGGGTTGCAGAGACCATCTGTGCTGCCTCATGAAGCGCGATACGGTGGATAAGGCTCGAGAAGCACACCGCAGCTGCGAGGCAGGAAATCCACTCTCAGCAGTTTTGGCATCGCACTTCAGGCCGGTTCGAGGCACGAACGAAACCACCCTCCGTGCTTTGTGCTTTTGTCGGTCGCTGCCGCCGCTGGACTGGAGCAAGTCAATCGAGGGCACGCCAATGCACTTTCCGTTGCATTGGGCCTTTGACTTCCTGTCAACCGCCTTCCATATGCCCACGTGCCAAACGCTCTGTGCGGCGACAGCCGAGCATTTGCACCGTCTCCGCTGTCTTGGCAATTTTTGCGTAACGCTGACGTCACTCGGGCCAGTAGCGAGCCACACGATCGTGTCAGTGAACCGGCTTCTCGCAGCTGGCGGCATACAAAACCCAAGTCAACACTGACTCTCTGAAGCAAAGGGCCACTGTGATCAAGGGTAACGCCT
Source organism: Phytophthora chlamydospora (assembly GCA_012295415.1). Lineage (NCBI taxonomy): Eukaryota > Oomycota > Peronosporomycetes > Peronosporales > Peronosporaceae > Phytophthora > Phytophthora chlamydospora. Next base: position 12,360 of record JAABLK010000347.1, read on the forward strand.
AGCGTCTTACTCGAAGAGCTCCATACGAGCTCCAGGCAGGATCTCCCCACCCCCGGCGTCTGGTCGTCGCGCACTCACTGCGATGCCAGCGCTCATATCCTGCTCCATTCATCATCCAACCCGCTGACGAGCACCTCAACAGGACCATGTCGAAGAACCCCACGCTGCGCTACGCCTACTCGCGCAACGGCGACCAAGGCCGCGTGGACGAGAAGTGCCTCGTGCGTGTGCAGATCCCGAACGTCGACTCGTCGGACGACGGCAAGGTGCGCTACCACGTGCGCGTGACCAACATCCGCTCGGGCCAGGTCTGGGAGGTGCCGCGCCGCTTCTCCGAGTTCCTCACGCTGCGCAACGAACTCATCGCGTTCTTCGCCAAAACGGACAAGAAGTGCCCCGGATGCCGCAACTACGAGAAGGTGCTCAACCTCTTCGAGTTCCCGCGCAAGCACGTCTTCACGAGTGTCACGCCCGTCGTCATCAACTACCGCAAGAAGGCGCTGCGCAGCTTCGTCGCCTTGCTAGCCTCGCACACCTTCACCACCACGCCCAAGTGCCCCACATGCACCGGCTTCCCCTTCACCGGCGTCCGCGACTGGCTCATGGTGGTCGGGACAGGCACGGATGGTGTATCGCCAACGAACGAGGCCGTCCGCGAAACGATGGACGTCAAGGACTTCACCAACTACCACCCGGTGTCAAACTCGATGCCTGTCGACCAGGAAGGCCGCTTCGTTGGCAGCACCGTCCCGAGGTACACGCCTCCTATCGCCAGTCCGACCAAGCAGGCGGATGAAAGGCGCCAGCGTCGCATCCCGTCACAACCTAAGGAAAAGCAGCTCACACCCAAGGAAGACCCAGCAAAGTCCCAGCTACGGTACAGCGATAGCGCGTCCTCGACCGGCTCCAGCAGCGATCCTCCTTCCCCGCCGTCTGTTGACGAATTCGTCATGCCGGCGCCAGCACCTGTTCCCGTTGACATGGTTGAAAACGACGTTGTAGGGGATGAAGATGAACTCTTTACTTCATTTGTGGGCTCGTCCACCGCGTCGTCGAATGCATCGGCGGAGCGGAAACATGAAGACCAGCCCGCCTGTGAGCCACCAGCCAGTGATGACACCACGACTAGTCCCGCTGAGGCAGCGGAGAAGAAGCACTTCAAGTTCACACGCAGCTCAACAGGAACCTACAGCGAACGGTCATCTGTTCAGCCTCGTGAAAGCAGCATGATAAACATCGACGGGCTTGACGACGACGACGAAGACGACGGAGGGCTGAACATGGATTTTATGAGCTCGGTATCTGTGGCGCCCACCGCCTCCAAGTAAGGCTTAACAGCTTCGAGGAAAAGGCTGAGGACGATATCGTCAACTCGGTGTACAACTAACGAGTCGATGACGGGGCGCATCGAATGTAAGAGCCGCCTCCGTACATTGCAAGTGCAAGCACTCATCAGCGTAAAATATATATTGCACACCCGAACTACTACTGCTATTTCTTACTTCAGTGGCTGTTCAGGTGTCGAGCGTTCATATTTGAAGATAATGTTGTGGCTGCTTCACAATCACCTTCGCCTCTTGACCCTCCTCAGCCGCAAAGCTGGCCAATTTCAACGGTGTTCTCTATATTCCGTTCATCAGGATCAATTCAGCGGTGGTCTTCAGTTCTACTTGGGGTTCACTTCAACAAGGGGTGGAACCACGCGAAACACAACCAGCAAAATTCAAAATGGGGCCAGAGTTGTAGATTGCTGCACAAGGCCGTGCTGGTACCTGGGGACGCTCTGAAATTAATCAGCAATTACTATCACAAGGTTAATGCCTCACGGAACGCCGCTCCTTCACAATGCGCGTTTGATCGCAGTAACATGCGCGTCGACGCAACGACAAGTCGCTAGCTTCGTAGCCGTTAAGCAGAATCCTCCCACACACAGAGCTTTCCGGCTTGCGGTGCGCAATGACCTCCATCAACGTCGGTTTTCCAGCCCCCAGAAGACCCAATCAGCGCCGTCATGAACTCCGCCGGGCGAATTCGCATCCTGCTCTCCGCCAGACACCCCGCGGTGCAGGTTCGAGTCCAAGAAGCGCCAGCGTGATCTGTGGCCGGTGCTGCTGCAGCGAGCGTGTCGTTTCTAACAAAAAAACAGTGCCGCAGAGTGTCCCAAGCAAAGCCTCAGAGCCATTTTGAAATTGACACTCGCGTTAACGATCAAAGATATATTTTTTGTGCTGTCCCAAGTTTCAAGACAGTGGCTACGAACCCTTCAGTCCTTTGTCAATATTCCTTTCATCGCGAAGACTCGTGTCGCACTTGCCCTGAAAACTCAACTGTGTTTTCACGCTGTGGGTCTAGCTTAACCGTCAAGCTTCTCTAGCAACAAAATTGTAGTCCAGATCAATGAGAGCGCCATCAAAAACCTGCGAGACGTCTTCCAAAGTCTTCAGCAGCTTCAGCATTGGTGTCAGCATGTCGGCTGAATACTTCATACTCTGGACCCGGCGATTCTTGTCATCCCATCCAAAGTGTACGACTCCGCGAAACTCGAGCATCTTACCCAGGAGTTTTGAGCATAATGCTCTGGATTCGGCCTCGTCCTTTGTGAGATGCGGAAACATATACTGAATCGTGCTAGCGCTGATGGCGACGCGGTATTTCGTGGTGGCGGTCATCGATTCCTCAGACCCATGCTCGAGTCGCACGAGCTGGATGTCGAAGTCTTCATGAACGAGAGAAATCAGCCTCCAATCTTCCAGAAACGCCTCCACACCGCATCCTGTCGCTCCAATCATATCCGGCGCCATTGTTGCTTGAAGAAAGTTGCGCTGCGCGTGGGATTCCCTTGGCTGCAGCAGTCCACCATTAAAATGGTTGCCCTGTGAGTTGAATCCCTTGCGAAAGAGTCGGAAGTACTCCGCTGCTACATGCCACATCGTCGAAGTGGTTGGGGCGGAAGCCAAGGCGACACGGCGTTGTAAAAGGAGCTCGCTCACTTCTTCGCGCAGCCTCTTGGTGGTCTCTTCGAGGTCTTCTACGATTCGGCGTTTCTTCATAATGTGCCTGGCCTGATGAATTCGCTTTCGCTGACGACGACGCTCGTCTTGAGCAGCTTTTTCTTCGACTTGATCATATTGCGTTGCGTTCGACAAGCTGCGTACAGTGCTATCACGGCGTCTTCGTTCTTGTTCCGCCGTTCGGTAGTTAACGCTAGGTGTAGCGCGCTGCGCGGTGCCGTAGATGGGAGGGCGACGAACAGCTTGGTGTTCAAAAGAGTGTGAGATATTTGCTCTCTGAGTGGAGATCATTGACGCCGCTGAACTCGAGGACGTAGCACATGAACTGCTGAAACGGAGATAATTGTCTTGAGCTGCGCTAGGTCGGACTCTCCCGAACGAGTCGATGTTGGCTGCTTCGGCGCGTTCCTGAACGTGGCCGATCACTCGATCGCTGAGCCATCGACTGTTGGGTGGACAAAGTGCGCTGTTGTTGTCCATTGTTCGTCGGTAGGAGGCGTATTGCGAAGTGGGAAGAGGTCCGCGGCGCTGATCAGTTTATTCTACATGTATTTAATACATGTACCTGTAGCAAGCTGCTCCAGACCGTAAAAACTACCCCATCCCAGGGAAGGCGCATCTTCCCCATCCCAGGGAAGGTGCGCATATGGTTCAAGCTGGTGTCACATTGTGACTCACAATTCGGAGTTGCTGTCTCTCTAAGGCAGCAGCACTGACAGGCCTGCATGAACTTTGAGGTACTCATGTTCAAACTGCTGCTCAAAATACGGTAGTGAGGAGCTGTCCTATTGCCGCTTACCAATGTCACATTGGTCCACATCGGCGATGTGGTTTGCCTGCAACGAGCGAAAACCTACTAGTATCCCGCAACGAGCGAAAAACTATCCCGCAATGACTGTGCATCGACCTGGAACTTTCTACACGACAAATCCGTAGCTTGCAGCGCCAACATACGGTAAGGCATGTACAGTGCACACCAAATCGATAGGACCATCGATTTGGCGCCACACTTTCGCCGATATCTCGGCTTCTACTAGGAGTTTAGAGCTACTGTTTAGATATGTTGCTCGGACGACATCTAGGTAGAACAGGCAAGTGCTAACAACTGCGAATTCTAAGCAGATTTCCGCTTTTGGCTTCCGCGACACCAGAAAGTACCATACCCCTTTTCTGTCAAAAAGGCACGGTTTTATGCAATCCAATACAAACATTTATATTAAAAGAGTGATTGTCCCTACTGGCAAGACGAAACGTGCTGCCATGCATATTGCTGCGCGTCAGTGTAGCTTTTGCTAGCCGGTCATTTTGCTATCGAATGGGCCGTGGCAAATCCCTCACCACCGAGGAGTACTGGTGGATCATCGGGCTCCACGACGGTGGCGTTTCTCTTCATGAGATCGCCAGGAAGACTGGGCGCGCGCGCACCTGCGTTCGAAGGGCGATCAAGGCAGAGCGAGGGCCGGTGACAGGCGGAAGCGGTGACAAGGCAAGGTCCGGCCGGCAGCTGGCGCTCACGGAGAGGGAGGTGCGGCTCCTCGTGCGCAAGGCGGCGACGGGTAGCTACTTTGCGGCAGAGCTTAAGGCGGACCTTGGGCTCAAGGCATCTGTGCGCACGGTACAGCGGCTGCTGCAGCGTGTAGACCATCTGGTTTACAAGGCAGCACGAATGACATGGGCTGAAGAGCATATCCTAGATCCAGGTACGCCTTTATATTCGTGTTTTATCTACTGATTTTAACCTGCTAACCATGTACATGTAGGAATTTGGCAATATACTGTGTTTTCAGACGAGAAGAAGTTTAACTTGGACGGACCTGATGGCTACAAGAACTATTGGCGCGACTTGAGACAGCCTGCGCAGTCATTTGTGCGTCGCCAAAATGGCGGAGGAAGCGTCATGGTCTGGGGAGCGTTTAGCGCTAGAGGTAAGAGTGAGCTGGCGGTTCGAAGAGGCCGCCAAAACTCAGGTCACTACATTTATACTGTGTCTGAGTATATGCTACTTTTTGCTCACCTTAACCATGGTACTGACTTTGTGTTTCAGCAAGACAACGCGTCGATTCATGCTTCGCACGAGACGGCGTGTTTCTTGCAGGAATAGGAAGTTAACACCATGGTTTGGCCTGCTCGCTCCCCAGACTGCAACTCTATTGAAAACGTCTGGTCGGTTATGGCGGCTCGGGTCTACGCCCATGGCCGCCAGTACCGCACTGTCGCGGAGCTGGAAGATGCTATCCATGAAGCATGGAGCTCTATCTAGCAGGAGTACTTGCTCAAACTTGTGGAGTCCATACCTCGCCGGTGCTTAGCTGTCATCAAGAAGAAAGGCGGTCTTGCTAAGTACTAACTTTTAATATAAATGTTTGTATTGGATTGCATAAAACCGTGCCTTTTTGACAGAAAAGGGGTATGGTACTTACTGGTGTCGCGGAAGCCAAAAGTGGCAATCTGTATGCCGGCCCTACCAAGGGCTTAGAATTCGCAGTTGTTAGCACTTGCCAGTTCTACCTAGATGTCGTCCGAGCAACATATCTAAACAGTGGCTCTAAACTCCTAGTAGAAGCCGAGATATCGGCGAAAGTGTGGCGCCAAATCGATGGTCCTATCAATTTGGCGCGCACTGTACAGATTTCCCCGGCAAAGAGATACAGACAACCAGGGTTTGGTAGTAGTGAATATTTGGTCTAGTAGTGATACTACTACTACTAGTCAACATCTGAAAGTATAAACTACTACTACTACTACTACTAGTTTAGCGCTAACGCTAGTAGTATCACTACTACTAGTACTACTAGTTGGCTACTAGTTGGGTGCTAGTGAGAACAGATAGGTGCCTACCACAACTGATGCTTGCTTTCCTCCATGCGCATCAGCTTGAGGCGGTTGTGGCGCAGTATCAGTTGCCGCTGCGCTCGCTCATTGTCGGTTCGTGTCCGCAATGAGCTCATCACAAACGATCCTGTCGAAAACACGCGTTCTTGGAAGGCTGTCGAGGAGCGCCTCTTCCAAACCAGACGCGCGCAACTTTGCAGACCGAGGGATATTTGCTCCCCCCGACTTCGATAAACCAACGGCACACGTCAATCTGCGCACAGAGCTGCTCCACGTTCCAGACACGAACATTCTGCTTCCTGTCGCGCACGGTCAGCTTCGCCAGTATCTTCTCGTACTCGTCCTTGTCCGGACACTGTCTTCTCAGCACGTCGGCCCAAGTGGTGCACCAGACGGCCGCATATACAGCAAGGTGTGGTCTCTGTGATATCTCCCCAGCTGCAGTCAAGTTTTGCACACTTCATGGTCGTGTTTCTGGCGGGAAGCTTTGTGAAATGAGCGAGATCCCGAAGAGGGAGGGCTTGCAGAATCATTCATTCGCACGTCCTTCTAAGATCTCACACAACTTGAAGTTCGCTACTACTAGTAGTGCAAGTAGCACTACTAGTGCCGTTTTTTCTCGCTACTAGTCGGCTAGCACTACCAGTTGCTTGAACACGAGTTGAGTACTACTACTACTAGTAGTACTGATACTAGTAGTACTACCACTACTATAACCAAACCCTGCAGAAAAATCAAAATGAAATCATATTTTAATTAATTATCTTGCACTATACGTCAATTTTAAACCAACGGCCAGTGTTTTGAATGATCAGCAGCTAAAACAGTGAGGATCGACAACTAATTCTACCTGTCATTCTGCACAATAAAACGCGTCGAAAGGAGCTTCACAGTCCGCCAGAAGCGCGAGGCACTAGCAGTCGTAGATCGTGTCGGAGTTGCGGCCACTTCGCGGCAACTAGGGATTGCACGACCCACTCTCGACGACTTGTAGAAGCAGGCGGCCGCGATCCAAGCGTTCAAGATTCACCCAACATCGAAGATGTTGAAATGTCAGGGGTGTAAGGAGATTTTTCCAGGTGTCTCTGACCTGTTGACTGTATGAACGACATGCGGAGCGAGGAAGCGGTACAGTTTTTTTTAAGTTTTTGGTCTTTATTTAATTATTTTCTCTAACTATTGGTGCAGGCATGATCGAGTTCATGTGGAAGCTCTATCCAGAGTGGATGTCTTCTTATATGGCGGCGAAAACTGGCGAGGGGGATAGCGTGTTAAACCGCATGGTTCAGCGGCTAGCAATTCGGTACAATGTCTGATTTTCATGTTAATGTTGTGAATTGTTTTGTAAGTTTTCTGTTCTTTGAGCGATATTGTGATCTACAGCTACGGATTCTCGTTACAGAAGCCACAAGCGGCCAAGAAATCAACTAAAGACCTGAACGAAACCCGAGCCGAGTTTGCCATCACCTTTTGGAGCATATATGCTGCTTTTGAGGGTGGTTGCATACTCAATGTAGACGAGACGGCAATCATGTTTGATATGCCTCCGATCAAATCCTGTGCTGGCAAGGGGATGAAGGACTCTGCGCGAATTTTAGGCGCTAACAAGCACGCAGGCCGCAGGACAGCGGTGCTCACAAAACGTGATAACGGTAAGTTTTCCTGAATTTTCTTGAATTTATTGTGTTTTTAACAATACTGTTTGTATTTTTGAAGCAAAGAAGCTACCGATTCTCTTCATCATTTGTGACGTTTCCGGTGGACGCATTGAGCAGGGGAGTTTGACGAGTACCCTGACGGCCACTTCTACGCCGTCCAAGAAAATGCTTGAATGGACCACCAAATAGCACTGCTGTTTGCCAACCACTTGATGTGGGGGTCATGGGACTATTAAAGGCAAAGATTAGAAATAGTTTTTGTAGAAGAACTGGCGGGAGCGCAAAGGAAAGCGCCTCCGTGCTAATAATTCAATGATTAAGGATTGGGATGCTTAAAATAGGAGACGATAATTCGTTCCTTCAAGAAAGCAATTCCGCAGTGTCCAGAAGTCACGGTCTGAAATACACACCCTTTTCTATCAATCGTATGTTTTTTTCGTTCAGATTTTATCCAATCAAATGTGGTGTCAGATTATTTTGTTGGGCGAGGTGTGCGCTCAGATACTATGGCGGATGGCATTCAGTGGCGTCAGATTTTTCCGTCGTTGTCGGTAATCGCGTTGAAATTTTTACCTAGCACAAAGAGGAGGAACGTTAGGAAAAGACGTTGTAATCTGAACAACACACCATGTACATCGCACAAAACGACATCACCAGAGCGTGGCGGACGCAGCGCCGGTGCGTCCAAAGACGCCCGGCTGCGTCGCGGGTCGTCCCAGCCGTCGTGTCGCGCTGCGAGGGTGAGGAGCATTCTGAGGTGCTCCGAAGGTGATGTTGCGCGAAGGTGGTCATGTGAGGCACCCTGAGGAACAGCATTCAGCACTCAAATCCGCCCCGCCAAGCAACAAGTCAATTCACCGCTATGCACATGCCCAGCACCAGCAGCCGCGAGATGGCACCACTTTCCGCGTCGCAGCGACCACCAGAGGAGCTACATGCCGGCGATACGATAGCGTACTATTCGATGACGTTCGTGTGCGGTAACCCTTTCGGGTATCGGGAGGCCATAGTAACGAGCATTGAAACTGCCCCCGGCGCTGGCATGCCGCTCAAACTTGATAGCGAGGACATCCTGGCTCCAACTCAGATGCTGAAGCACCTAGTGGACTGCTCGGGGGTTCAGCTTGCTCAAGGCAAGGCACTGTAGCGGAAGTTGGGGGCTTTCACGTTGGTAGCTGGAAGCCACGAAGCTTCGACACAGGCCAGTGCATTCAACCGTGCAGTCAAGGGGGCCGTGCAGCAGGCGTTTGCTGCCACTCAACGTCTCTGTGTGAGGATAATACCCGTAGGGTGCCTGGTGAGGTGAACGCAACCAGCACAACGACGACGTGGTCAACAGCGAGATCTGGATCGGCGTCCAGGGCTTCTGGGTCGCCTCAAGTGGCATCTCCAATAGATGCAACGAGCCCAGCAAGCCCTGAAGCGCATATGCCACGCGAGGATTCTGATCGCGTCGAAGCCGGTGTCTCGGTAGCTCTGGCATCCAATGACATCCGAGACCCAGCTGTTGCGCGGGCGTCCAGCAGTAATTCAGTAGGTCCAATGGTGGATGTGCCTGGTGAAAACACAGCGCCGGCATGCGACGAAGCACCTATAAGCCAGGCTTCGGTTTGTAGGGATGATCGAAAGTGCCAGGATGCGGGTGCAGTGGGCGATTCCCTGTTGCACGACTTCAATGGCCACTTGAAATCCATTGCGACCCGACTGGAGCGAGCAAAAATTCGTCACCAACCGACGAAGAGAGCAGGAGGCTGGCACGATCCTTGTTCACGGAAGCGCCGCAACCAAAAAAGTGCAGTAACGCGCAGCGGCACGAACATATACCACGCGCATACAGTAAAGGCAAGAACGACAAAGGATACGCTGCAGCGTCCTGTCGTCAAGGACCGGCTTCGGGCGCTTCACGTGCGGAGACCACAGTTCGTCAAGTCCAGGACTGAAGAGCTGGATCAGGCCGCTGAGGTCCTATGGCCCACCTCCGTGCAGCCCATTTCGGCGTCGATAGTGCCCGCGGGTCTGGCGTTTCGGGACATTGGAGACGGTGATCCCTTCCCATGCACCAGCGACTGCTCATGGACTCCGGCAACAATGCTCTACTATCCATCTACTGTGCCCCGAGATATGCAGCTTAGGAAGAGCCTGTAGCAACTCCCCACGCAGCCATCCGGGGCTGAAGTTGTATGACACCTGCCGCGTCGGGCTTGGTGTTCACACAACTGCTTACATTGAGGTTGGAGATGTAATTGGCGAGTACGTGGGCCGCTAGTTTGAGTACCCCGCCGTTATTGAAGGCCAGCCCCCGCAAGCTGTCAAACAGAACAGCGGGTACCATCGAGGACGCGTTGTGGTGCTGCGGCGTCAAAAATTTTGCGTTCGTTCTGCTGTATTCAGAGAGTAAAAAATAGTCAGCTGTTTGTCTGTGCGGTATGGCGCGCGGCTCAATCCTCAAAACCTTCAAAGCTACATATTTGTTTTGCTTTAGCCGCAACCCTTCACGCCTTTTAGCCTATGATATCATTATTCGTAGTTCGTAGAACTATGCTTAGCATCGATGTTCGCGTCATCTGGGCGGTTTTCACTGGTACTGGACGGTATTCGCGTTTGATTGGCTATCTCCTCTTGGCTACCTCCTATGTGGACCACTTCGGCGCTGCGCGACCAACCGATATACCACCGGTATTAATATGTGGACCCCACAATTAAATCAAGTTCACGTCAGCTTCTTCAACACATCGGCAGTCAATGAAAGAGGCGAGCCGGACGTGTCCCTTTGTCCTTGGAAAAGGGCAAACGCCGCTTCAAGGATGCTTCCATTGGCAGACCGCACAGCTATTCAGTCGAGAATTTGCGCACAAGGTAACACTGCCGCCGTACTATTCATCGGAGCTGTATGTGCTAACCTTCTGAATCACTGTCCTATTGTGTGTTATTTGGAGACCGTCCAGCATCACATTGCAGACGCCATCGCGACGCAGGAGACCAAGGCGGTGCAACGGTAAGGACGACAGCACGTCGGAGCTGTGTGTGCTCATCTTGGAGATCGTCTGACTCACTGTGCTGTTGCGTGTTATTTGCAGACCAGACCAGACCGTCTGGCATCGCATTGCAGACGCAATCGCGACGGTGGGGCCAAGTGGGTCACGGTAAGCCCAAGCGCTTGCTGGGTATGTTGGCGCTAACTGCGGTGGAATTTTTAACTAATTATGCTTGCTTGTTGTTGTTGCAGTTGGAGCAGGCGGATTAAAGGCAGCCGTGGCGACGCCCAAGGCTGCCAAAGGTGATAAAGGGGGTGATCATAGGTGTGGTTGATACTTTGTAAAGGCTTCTAGTCAATCAAAACCGGTTGAGTGCATTTCTTGTGGTTAGATGTTTGATATGAATGCCGTTGTGGGACAAGTATTTTCGCTAAGGGCCTTACTTTGCAGTGAACCATGCAGCGAGACGAAGTGACCTGGCGGCAGGCGATTGAAGACGAGGAAGCTGCCTCTACAGCGGTTGTTCAGGCCGAGGGAGCCCTCCAGCAAGTCGCACAGCATCATCTAGCCAGCAGCCCAGAAGTGGATGCTGCCGTGACGGAGCTGAGTCTGCGACGCGTAGAATACGCACGCACATTAAGAGTGATCGACGCAGCCAACAACCTGTCCACCGCACACAATGGGGTGCTATCGTCGCAGACCGTGATCGCCGTCGGGCAGACCACGAACAGCGCATCCAGACAGTGTTACAGCAGGCGAGCAGGGCGGCCACAACCCTCGGCCACCAGGTCACCAGTGGCCACGCACTCGTCCTCCAGCTCCAGCGATGATGACCCGTCACCCAGGCCGACAAAGCGGTTGAATATTGGACGGCCCCCAAGCACAGCACTGATTCAGCATGCCGGAAGTTGGGAAGAGTTGATTGGGGGTGGTGGCTCCGGAGACAGCTCGAGCAGTGGTAGTGCTGGCGACTCGACACCCGCGCCGGTGAACAGGCTGATACCGATGCATCTGTTTGTTCCCCAAGTGCATGGTAGACCGCCGGCTCCTGCCCCAACTCAAGCGCACGCAGGTGGCTATCGTTCGGACAGTGAAACCGAGTCAAAGAGCCACCATGCTGATAGCAACGCGGAGGAATCTGAGAGCGTTGAGTCGTCGGAGTTTGTTCCCAGCAGCGAGTCTGAAGATTATAACTGAGATCGCGATTATGAGGCCTCGTAAGAGACGAGCTGGAGAGTTGGTAAGGGTACTTTCGAAGCAATGCAATTTTGATATATGTGTGCTGGTTCTTGTTGCCCTGATGTGCTTCCCTACTACTTTGTCGTGGTTGATTTCGTGGGGTGTTCGTTGCTCGTAGCAATCGTAGCTCTAGGTACGATAGCTCATTTTGATTGTGCTCTGGCTGGTCGATTCGCTTTGGTAACAGCATTTCAGCTGACTCGATATGCTTGGCTTCTGTTGTAGGCTGCCTCTTATGTGACCAAGCATCGGCGGAGGTGCGGTGACTCACAGGTTCACGTCAGCATCTCCAACTCCTTAGCATCCAGTGAAAGAGGGGGCCCGACGTGTCCCTTTGTCCAGGGAAAAAATTAAACGGCGCTTCAAGGATACTTCCATCGGCACTTCAAGATCCGCGCATACTGCAAACCTATTCAGTTGAGATTTTACGCACAAGGTAACACACACTGCCACCATAGATTCGCTGCAATAGCAGCATGCCAGCTAACTCGAAATGTTTGTTGTTTTGGCATAGGCTGCAGGCTACATCTCGTGTGACCAAGCATCGGCGGAGGAACGGTAGCTCATTTCGAATGTGGTTCTGGCAGACGTCGTTTCTTACTTTGGCCATTTGTAATGGTTGTAGCTATGGACTTGCGAGCGGTAGAAGAATCAGATGAGGAGACTTGCTTGCCTTTTTGGATGCTGCATCCAGGAGGGAAAACAATCGCGCTGCAGCGGAGCGATACAGGGCTCGAAAAAAAAAGCCGAATAAGCGATGGAATTGAACCCGCTGAGTCTCCGAGTGTCAAATATTTTCAGCCGATCAATGAAGACGAGCAAGACCACTGCATGAACTTACTTCGAGCTGCTCTCGGTGCCGAAGGATTATATGAGTGCACGTGTGCCGTTTGTGACCGACTAGTGCTAAGAAGGGAAGTGGAGCGAATGGATGGTTCTGACTGGAAATACATGGATACATTACGTGACGTTTTGGGTGAAGCGGGCAGTGATATATCTCCATCACTTTTGAAGCAATATGAAGCCCCGCTCTTGATTCCCAGTTTGGAAAAACGTTCTGGTCTCGCCTCGGGGAATTGAGTGCTACCTGGATGACGACGGTTACCCGGGTACATGGGTGAGTGTTTGCAAAGAGTGCAGTACTTCTATCCGTCGCCGAAAACTACCGAAGTTTGCAATTGCGAATGGATTTTGCATGGGGGCATTGCCAGACTACTTGAAGGGGCTAACGATACCGGAGCGGATGCTGACACAACTCAGCTCTATTGCGACTACAACGCGTGTAATCGCCATAGACGCATTTGCCCGCATTGTCTAGCCTTCGACTGCACACCAGGACCGCCTGTTTCGCTGTTGCCACGCTCACTTGCCGACGTCACGTCATATCGAGTAGTCATGGTAGGCGACTTCACGGAAGGTCAAATTCACGAAGTCAGGAAGATGCATCGAATTTGGAACGGCGTTGTGCGGGACGTAGTCAGGTTTTTACAAAATCTACAACAAGTTGTATGATGATGTTGTGGTGAGCGACGACTTTCTGGAAGCTGAATATTCAGATGACTTGATTCACGATCACTTTTGTGGAGCATGCTACAGATGATGATGGAGATTTGGATGATACTATGGACGCTGAACAACAGAACATACGTGGTCATTCTGATGCATGGCGCGTAATTTGTGAAAATGATGAAGAAAGTGTAGTTGAGCGTCGCATTGGGCTAACGGAAGATACCCCACCGCCTCCGCTCGTCCTCATTTATTTCCGTTCGGCAGAGGTCACCCCGGAGAATACAGACGTGTTCCTGTATCGGCCAAAGCGTGCATGAAATACTATGTTGAGCTCAGTGGACGGCAGTTCGCCGAGGACGAGTTATTTACGCTCGTGGCATTTGACCGAATCTCACTACAAATTATGTTCATTCATAATTCTGTTCGATGCAAACGATTTCCACAAGTATATGAAGGTCATGAAACGATTGGAGTTGAGCAACTTGGAAACGCCTTACTTACAAACGAGAGACAGCGCCAGGGTTGCTTGCCGAGGGCTGGAGCAAGCGATCCCATTGTGAGTAGCTTTTTTGAAGACTGTGTAGATCTCCACAAGTTAGATTTGGGGTAGCAACGCAGAGCGTTCGCAGTGCAGACGAAAAGCGTTTGCCTGCCAGGCACGGTACGGCCAGCCGGCTCTGTTCGTCATGTTGACACCCAACTCAGACAACGCCTTTGTAATGGCTCAGTACAGTGCTGTTTCCTCTGCGCAAACCCTTTTTGACATATTGGACGCTCGAATGCCGACCAAAGCGGAGCTTCGGGAGGCGAGTCTCAGTAATGATTGCGCTTCTACACGGTTATTCATGAGGCAAGTGGATGCATTTATTAAGTGTGTGTTGGGAGTTCAACCTAGTACGAGAAAACCCACTTCACATCGGGGTTATTTGGTACTGTGGAGGCATATTTTGGAATGGTGGAAACGCAAGGTCGAGGAGCGCTTCACATCCACTTCCTGATATGGCTGAAAGGATGTCCACCTAATTCGACAGCCATGGAGAAGATTCTGCAAAGTGCAGAAGGCGACCAGTTTCGTGCCCCTGTTGCAGCGTACGCGCATAGTATTGTCAGCAATGAACTCCCTATCGACTTGACAAAACATTTTTGTTCTGAATGCGGTGCGTCGTATTCAAGTTTGGTTGCCCTCCCGATACCAGACACGGCGCACAAGAACCCGCATGCGGGAATGCATTCTCTGGAGCTAAAGAAGACAGTCAAGGAGCCTGAGCCCTTGCAGTGCAATATTTGCAAGAGGAAATTTAGCTCACAACATGCTTTACGAAGTGCTCTGCTACAAAGCCGCCCTCAGCACTGGCCACCGTGGAAAGGCACGCTTTCAACCGACGCAATTGCGAAGCAGGCAAACAGTGAATTGTCGTGCCGAGACACATGACGAAAAGCAATCGATGTCATCCTAGAGCGTGAAAAGACGCTCGACAGCTTGAGAGCTGACAGGGGTTAAGAAAATGATAGTGGCCTGAGTCCTGCTGAAACTTCCTATTTGCTGGAGCTGGCAAATGATCTAAGAATGGGGTTCTGAAAGAGCGACGATGACCCGTTCCAGAACGACTATCTGATGCGGATAATTGAAATGCTGCCTCCGTCAAATTCTGATTGTCGAATAGCGAAGGAATCGATGGATTATATGGTTTCTGTTCTGGTTCTATTGCTAAACCAACACTGGTGGTGTCATACAAGCACCTGCTTGAAGCGGTCCAGGGCGACGGGCAATGCAAACCTGTGTCTATACTCGTTCCCGCGAGAGCGAGTTGAGTGTACAAGATTTGGTTCGGCGGGGTTGAGCCGAAGCGAACGCTCGGGCACGAGTTCATCAACGGCTTCAATTATACGATCATGGCAACATTTCAATGTAACCACGACATTCAGGTGCTGCTGGGGGGCCGTAAAGCAACTGACCGCATCTATTACTGCTGTAAGTACGTAACGAAGTATCAGAATCGCTTCGATTCTATTGTTCTGGTTGCCTTGTCGGCTCTCAAAAGGCGGAAGGAGAGAGAAATGCAAAAATTGCCAGCCGTCCCTGACGCGTTTGGCATCAGCTCGCCGAGTGGCATCGATGGCGTATGCTCTGACCAACCGCCAGGAGGTGGCAGGGCCACTGGCAGCGCTTTACTTGTATCGTGGATCATGCTGCTACTCTAGCACTGGGTTTGCGGCGTTACCAATAGGAGATGCCTTTCGACAGCTGTGCGCGTCAAATGAATACAGTTGCTCAGTTGTCAACGAGGGCGAAACTGAAGATGCAGCTTCGTTTCGGGTGGTGTCATTTCTCGATGACTGCAGTTATCGGCCTGATGCCTTGCTGAATCTTAATCTGTACGAGTTCGTGATGCGGTATTATCGCCAAAAGGGCGTCAGCACATCTACGGCGAAGCTTGGATTCTCAAGTAGGCACCCGCTCCATCAAAGCCACCGTCTTGCGTGTCGCTTCGAGGAAGTCGTTCCTATTGTACAAGGCTTTCGTTTGCCGTACGTTGATGACAAGTCATCCCCAGAAATCAAAAGCAAGCACGCGATACTGTCTTTGATACTGTTTAAACCATTTCGAGCTTTAGAAGACTTCATTGATGTTCAGGATAACGCTGAGGAGGCATGGCTGAACGCATTTTCGATGTGGGAAGGAACTCGCAGTGAATTTGTTAGAACTATCATCAACAATATGAACGACTACCAGCGAGCTAGAATGCAGAACGACCAGACCATGAATGCGAGTGCCAACCCAAACGATGATGATGTGGAAAGGGACGATGGGAAAACCGACGCGCTGTTTGGCAAAGACGACGACTTTGACGGGGACGACATTTGCTTGGATACAGAGGAAGCTTTTTCGGATCTTTGGGGACTTGACGAGTTGAAGATTGTAGAAACTATGTGTTTAAACCCGTCGATCTGTCCTACGTCGGCTGCCCCTGACCGCCGAATAGCTCCTATTCTCGATGCATTTTCCAAATCCAACATGCTTCGAGGTGCTGCAGTTGAAACCATCACTAGGTCAAGCACTGGAACCTCGGATGAAGATATTCCGCCGCTTGATTACATGCGTGCATGGATTGCGGACATCAACACGGATAATGCAACCGCTGTCCCGTTCTATCAGCAATAATTGAGCAGGATACTTCCGTAATCGAATTGCTGGATGATGCGTTAGGGGAAACTAGTATACGTTGGACGCCTTCAACTATGCATGACACCAGACCACCAACCCCAATGAAGCAATGTGCTAGCGCGCAGTCCGATATCGGTCTTTTATCACACCAAAAACCTGGCTTTGAGCAGCACAATGTCTGAATGGCTGGAGTTCGCCCGGCATTCAGAGATTTCGTCAAAAGCGAGAGTTTAAGATGACCTACTCAACTGACATGCGTTGGAGAGGCATCGTGCTCATCTACGTATACTCGATTGACACTGCCACTGTAGCTAGCGTGCTAGACTTCGCTGAACGTAGTCTAAATCGATGGTACAAACAGTTCCGCACAACAGGTAATGTGCTTAAGTCTGAGGTCCGTGCGAAGACGTCACGATGGCCTCGTGACGTATGTACCTTTGTGGGGCACTATGTCAAGGAACATCCGTTCTTCTACTTCGAGCTTCGCTTAAAGCAACGTGGGCGATACAAGGACTCGATATGCGTTTCTGACTCGACGATATGCCGTGCCCTACGTTTCGACTTGAAACTAACGCGAAAAGTGCTCACTAAGCGTGTCACGAGAAAGACGAGAGTACGTTGGCCGACTCGCTCCATTTTACAGTGGGCCCGATCAGCTCGTCTTCATTTACGAGACTTCAAAGGATGGGAGGTAAATTTGACAATTTTAACGATGTCACTGCAGATCTAACTCAAATTATTGTCTATACTGTTGCTTTGTAGATCTGTGCTGCGTCGGTATGGCTGGTCTGCCAGAAACACCCCTGCCCATGTAACCCACCCTTTCAGTCGCGGCAAGAGGTTCTCAGTTCTGGCTGCGATGGACATCCAAGGGTTTTTTTGGTTGGGGCAACGTGGAGGGGACCTTTACCCGTGCTAGTTTTCATGAGGTTTTAAAGACTAAAATTCTCCCGTTTCTCAACCCGTGGCCGCTGCATCGATCGATTGTGGTGCTGGACAACGCCAAGATCCACATGTACAAGGAACTCCAGGAGCTGATTCATGAAACAGGAGCATTGCTGTTTTTCTACCTCCCTACTCGCCCGATCTCAATCCAATTGAGGTCGGGTATTCACTACTCATGCGCTGGATTCAACGCCACGCAAACATGGCGTATCGTGAAGACCCACTTGCAGTGGTTCGCGTTGCCATGTACGTGTGCACTCGCCAGAAAGAAGAGCTAGGAGAGAATTTGTACAGACACTGTGGTTACAAGCCAAACGATTTGTCAATTAAAGAAATATAGATGCGAAGTGATCCTCTTAGCTGACGTTCGGTTCTTAGGTATCTAGATGATCCGTGTCTTCCATGTCGACGGCAGGAGATGGTGTGGCTACGTTCGTGGGAGCGCGGAATGGGGGGTGCAATCTGTAGCTGGAAAGACCAAGCGCAACTCTGAGGTCACTCACGTTCACTTGCATCGCGACGCGAAAATCCTGGATCTTGACGCGAACGAGGTGACACTCTGCGTCTGCTAGCAGCTGTTCCATGCTTTGGAATTCTTTCATTGCAGCTTGCTGGGTGTCCATGTGCAGCAGCTGCCGGAAAGTGGTGTTGTCGGGTCCTACGAGAGGAGCTCCTTCCGGAAGCCCTGCCTGCGTGACGGCCATGTAGGTCTGAGATGCTGGGCCCGTAGCGATTCCTTGCTCGCGCAGGACTTCTGCCACCCGAGGCATCTGCTCTTGAACGCGCGCGGCAGTTGCCCTTCGAAGCGATGTCGCTTGATCAGCAGGCTTGGGTACATAGATGTAGAGTTCCAGTACGAAACCAGCTTGTCCTCTGCTGCGCAGTCTTGCCTTGCGCCACGCTGTCTCGAGCTGGACCTGCATCGCGCTACTGTCGTTGCATAGCACCTGATAGTCTTTCTGATACGCGTTGTTAGTCGGCTTGAAGTAGATGACCAACTCAGGGCTCCATTGCCCTGGTAGCGCGCTCTCAAAGTGATTCTAGACCTTAGCTCTGAGCACGGGATACCGCTCTGCTACATTGAACACAAACGTTGGTGAAGGAGGAACCTTGTTACGACCTAATCCGTATGCGTGTCCATTCTTAATGAATACACGGCACATCAGACTGTCAGGAAGAGGTAATTCCGCTTGCATAGCAAAACGGCGATTGATCGCTTGCCTTTCACCGCAGAACCTACCACCAAATGCAGTCGCTCTCTCCTGTGCAAGCTGCTCTCTTCCGCGACGACGTCCTCTGTTGCTGCAATCGTGTGGGTGCTGCGTTTGCCGCTGACCTTACTGTGGCCGTAAATCTGTACAAGCTCACACTACAAGCACACACATGCACATACATACATGTAATTTTTGGATTAGCAAAGTGCGTGGCCGCGCCTCATTCTCTCCCCCGCTCGTGCCTAGCACCCGTGCCTCTCGCCCCAGCTGCTGCCACACATCATCTGCCTTCGAGAGGAATTGAACCTCTATCCCCGCGAGCGGAGCTTTCCCAATAAGCTACGAAGGCGCGCAAGAGCGGTGACATCAGCTGGGTGCGATCATCTGTCAAGTGAAGTGTCGGTCCTGGCAGGCTTGGCGTTGCCTGCGTGCCCTGAGCGACGCTCTCGTCCTCAGCTTCCTTTCGCTCCAGCTTATTCTTGAATAAGTGAGAGCAGAGGCTCTCGTCCATGACATGAAGTGTCACCTTCTGATTGGATGATAATATTAGGGATCTGATACGTTTATGGGTGTCTCCGCTCCACATTATGAAAGTCCGATTTACCTCGCAAGCATCGATGTCGCCCGTGCGTTGGTTCGGCAAAAAGTAAGGAAAGCACAATATATTATACACTTACGTATATGGTTTCTGACTTAGTTGCTTCAAAACAGGTGAAAACATAGAGGCCAAATTTGCATCAACGGGGCTTCACTAAATTAGTGTTGATAGCGCTAACAAGAAAACAAGCCTTTGTGTACGACCGCGGCTACTTCCATTGCTAATAATCATTTAAAAAGAAGTAGTAGATGGTGTCGCTCTTCCAATCCCCTATTTCACAGTTCTCGGACACTTTTGGTGGAGCAATATCAAAATGGGCCTTCTTCCGGGGCGATTGGCATCGCCGGAAGGACATACTCGTGTTCACAAAGATAAACGTAGTTCGTTGGTCATGCAGTTGTCGTGGTAATCGGTGTTTAATGGTACACTGACGTTCACCCTCAAATCTGTCACACAGTTCCGGGACAGTCCTACATGATGACGGTATATAGGACTTTTGTATGAGCTCACCAAATGGAAACTTCAACATAGGCTTCGATATACCCTCGGTCGACCGCCTCAACCTTCATGCAAGTGTCCTTCGAGTTGCTTGCAGTCTTCACTGCTTTGACAGCTGCCTTTGCAGTGCCCTTCTGCGCCTTCTGAGCCGCCTCTGCTTTGGCTGCGTCCTTGATGTGTTTTGCATCTGCCATTGCTATTTTAGCTGCTGCTTCCACCTTGTCCCTCCTCGCTTTGGCAACTTCCTCGTCTCTGATGGTCTTGGCAGCCTTGCGCACTATCGCAGCCTCCTTCCGCTCAGCTTTGAGGCGGACCTTAGCCATTGTGTACCCACTCTCGTCTTCGCGAGCAGGAATACCTCGTCGCCTATCATGAGCCCACGAACACTGACTCGGCGTTGCGCTTCTGCTTCTGACGAGTCTGTCGGTGCTCTATCTCCCAGTGCTGAATGGACGACACCCGCACAGTGTCGATATCGTCGCCTTGGCGTAGGATCTTGGCGTAGGATCTTGGGCCTCAATGCGCTGAGTGATCTTCACCGTGGGTGTGAGGATGATAGTATCGCGAGCAGCGGCTGGCTTGTCGCCGATGAGGCCGGCAAGTATTTTGGAGCAGTTGAGGCGGTAGATTCCGGTCTTCTCGAAGCCATCCATGATTCCAGATCGCGTGGGCGTTTTTTCTAACGCTCGTGAGCCAAGCACCGCCAAGTTGCATTTATCTGCCACCATGGGCGTCTTCTTCCCAATCTCATTATTGAGCTCTCGCTTGAAATAGTTACTGTTGTGTCTCACACGTTGACTTCAAAATGAAAAGTGATTGATTCTGCAAAGGCAGTGCTTCTGCTACTTGTACTCG
>JAABLK010000348.1:0-32756 GCA_012295415.1 Phytophthora chlamydospora
CACTCTCTTCCACTGGATACTGGGTGCAGACCAGACGACCGGGCGGCAACGGGAAAATTCCAAGTTGCCTCGTGTCAAGACACAGCAGCGTTTGACAACGCTCGCAGGCTCCTTGCTATGTCGCAGACACTCCACTATTCGGCGCCAGACGCTTCGATTGTGCTGATGTCGGATGCCTCCAACCGCGGCTGGGGTCTAGTTGTTACCCAAGTTCGTGCTTAGGTCGATGGGGTGGCGGTGGCTGAGCACCAACATCAGCTGTTGAAGTGCATGAGTGGAAAGTTTGATGAGACTGCGAAGCGCTGAAGCATCATTGAAAAGGAGGCTTACCCCATCATTTGGGCGGAGCGGAACCTCACTTACCTACTCGTCCATGGTACTGGATTCCACCTCTATTGTGACCAGAAGAACCTCATCTACGTCTATGCTCCCGATCAAGAGGTGAAGAGTCATGTGCGCGGCAAACTACAACGCTGGGCAATGTCTCTGACTGGGCTCCCGTACCAGATCAAGCATTTTGATGGTTCGACCAACTTATGGGCAGATTTGCTTTCGCGGTGGGGCCTTCCTTCGGAGGAGGAAAGTGGAGTGACCAAGTGCAAGATCATTACTCGCAGCAGATCCCGTGAGGCAGTGGTCGTCGACGCTAGGGCTTGCAGCACGTCACGGTTTAGACGTTCAACCGTTTCGTTAATCCATGGTGCGTAAGCCACCACCAGGCTCTGGTCAATTTCCAGCTTCTTGCACACTTGAGAGACCAACTCGTTCTTGAAATGACTGCCTTGGTCCGACACCAGGACCGACGGGGCTCCAAACCGCTTCCACCAGTCCACAAGAGCTGTGGCAGCCACCACACTCGTCGGTGAATCGCAGGCGACCAACTCACAGAAGTGAGTGAGGCCATCCTTCAGGACCAGCACGTACCCAGACTGTCGCCTAGATACAGGTAGTCGAAATGCAACAGCTCGTTGAGCTTTGTAGCATCATAGGTGGGTCCCCATTGGTGAGAGATAATATTTCCTCCTTTCACGTGTTTGCAGAGGAGACAGCGACTCAGAAACCGATGGCACACTTGTGCCATCTTCGCAATCGAGAACACCTCCGCTAGCGTCGTCATCATGGACTCGATGCCGCGATGATCTTGGGCTCCACAATGAGCGACAATCAGAATTCTTTGCAGCAGCGCAGGCTCCATTTCAGAGTAGCCATAGTTGGTCACCGCCGAGCAGCGTGCCGTTGCTGTCTTGCTTCGCAGTTGCGGGAGCAGATAGAGCGTGGTTTTGCTGAGCAGCTTGAATCTCACTCAACGTCCGGAACACGAAGTCGCCAGCACGCAGGTGAAGTCGGTGCATTTGGGTTGACGTTGTTCCATTTTGTCACGGCTCAGTCAGACTAGTTGTTGGCAATTTGAGCTACGCCAGCATGAGCACGAAGAAGTGCCGCGTCGTCACGGGCTTGAACTTACTGTTCCACACGCGTAGGGACATCCTTAGTCAGCGAGGTTAGAGGCTCCCATGGGTCCACCTCGCTCTGCAAACCCTCCTAAGACACCAAGAGCTGCCACACGCCGCTCTCTCTCTCTGCGGTGGCTCGTGATGTCTTGAGCGCCGAGAACTATACCTTGGTTGTCCACGTGGGACAGCATCTCTGCGTCCACATCCAGACTGAAGTCTGTGTAAAACTTGAGACGCGAGCCATGCACAATGTATCGCTTGTTCGTCACGAGATGGCGGATCGTTAACGAGTGAGGTGCCGTCTCATCCACTTCAAATGGGTTGATCCAGCGAGCCAGCAGTTTGTCGGTCGACAACCGAGAGTCGATGCGCGACCAGAGAACAAAATCTCTTACGCTGAAGTTGCACTCGATCCCTTTGGACCGAGCCATGTTTTGAAACCACGTTTCTCGCGTTGATCCAGCACCTCACGGTGCAAACCGGACAGACTGGAATGCAACTGGTCCAATTGCTCTGACGGCGGCGCTGGCGCTTCCAACACTTCGGTACGTTGACCTCTCTCCAGCAGGATAGGATCAAATGGTGTCGGTTGCGGTAGTCCAGCGAAAAGCTCAATGGAAGCCCTATCACCCAGCGAACGTACTGGCATGTGACTCAAGTTCCCTTGCACGAGCGGCAGAAGATACACTCGCTCATGCGTGTCCAGTTTGTACTCCATCAGCAGATCACGTCAGTTGAAGTGCAACATGACCGGCAACATTGCTTCGTCTCAGAAATGTCCTGTTGGTTTTCAGCTGGTGATTGATTTCTGTCAGCAGTGATGGATTTTGATCAATGGATACGGTCTGCATATTTTAGCAGAATGTCATCTTTTGGAGCAGTGTAGGCAAAAGCACAGCCCGAGTGGCATCTTCAGCTGCCACGGGGCTATCTGGAATCAAGACGACAACCACAATCACGGTGCGATCTGTAATCTTGCCGCTGGTCTTTCAAGGACCAACCGTTGACAGGACGGTAGGAGAGATCGTAGGCAGTTTAGGCAAGTTCATCAATCTCACTTTCGCATATACCTCGCAAGCAACAAGCACCTCAAGCGGGACTTGACACACACTGCTTAAATTTCAGAGCTCACCCCGATCAAGTGCGCTAGGGTCCCGCTTTTTCCGAGTGGCTGGCTGGCTACATTAACATTTTCCTGAGTACGTTCCAGCCAAAATTGACGAATGGAGTTATGGTGACAACTCGGTTGAAGAGCTGCTCTTTCGTTGGGAGCACTACGGTGGCATCTTCACCTCGGACTATCTCCAGGGACTGAGGGACCCAAGCCGTTGCAATTCCCATTATGAGAAAGGCGAAGCGTGGAGGAAAAGTACCTCGGTTCAAGTGGAAGTAATGCGAGCAACGCTTGGTCCGCAAAGAACCAAAAAGCGTTATGGTGCATGGCATCCATTTCAGTTGAAGAGGGTCTCAAAATATGCTTTGCGATTCAATGATGTTTTGTCATGCTTTTCGTTCTGCAATAACATAAAGTGACGACCTGGTTGATCACAGACATCTCGGACAAGACCCCATGGTCAAAAAGCGAAGCTGTATTAGAGACGCTCCACATCCATGTGTAAATATCAAGAAATATGACTTTCGAGTGGGTGGCGGATCTGAAAATGAGTTGGAGGTGCTGCGGTGCGCTTCGACTATATCTTGACATCCAACAGCACGAGTTGCTGACAATACGAACATTTTGGTGGAGTACAGCGCGTATCTTGGCGGGTATTTTGAAACTTCCAACCTCTCTCCCAGCTGTCAGGAGGCCCCCAAGGACCACGAAAGCACATACGAGATTCTCAGCCACTAGATTGAACACGAAGTCATGAATAATGGACGCCGATAGAACCGAAACGAAAGCACCAGCGAAGTTTATATGCAATCCCTACATTGCATGTTTGCATTCCGTTGCTGCCCCCTTAGAACATGACGACGTTGTCGTAGAGCGACACTTTACCGTGCTCCAGGAAGTACCTGAACAACCTTGTGAGGCTGCTCAGCCGACCGAACAAATCCGGGTCAGACCGCTCTCGTTCACCGCCTTATTCGAATGCAGCAAGGACTTGAGCTCCAGCAGACCTACTCTACCAGTTCCGGTGACTCGACGATGCTGTCACTGAACGAGGCGAAACTCTTGTTCTTGAAGAAGTCGCGCGAATCAGTCAGGGGCTATGGCCACGTCAATCGATCACTTGGCTAGACCCACCCAACTGGAGGACAACTTCAAGATGTCAATCCAAGTGATTGTGTATAGATTTTGCGAGCTGAGGATGGCGCGGATGTTCCTGGTCGAGCTCGAGACTCTCGCCCACCGCTTCGACGACAATGTTATGATGCTCATGGAGTGTTGACACCCATAGTGCACTTCGCTTCTCATGGATGGTCACGCATCTGGCAGTCCTACTGCACCAGAGCAGCGCTACCATGGCCATCGAACTGGTTCCGCAGGAATGTGTACTTGCGAGCAGTAGCGGTTTACCATACTCGAAGTACTCCTCCAAGTCTGGCGCAATTCCTATCCGTTCCGCTCAGATTCTAGAAGGAGAGAACGCGGGCCTGTCAATTTCAGAGCTCATCTCGGGCGAGCCGCGCACGGCCATCGCCACTGATGATTCACTACAACTTCAACTTGGATGTGTGCCACACCAGTCGGTCGCGCCAGCATCCTCCTGCGCCCGACTGATTTTCTGCCCCACTTCCACAATGTCAATCTTCAAGTCGCTGCCAAGACACCATGTCGTCGTTCCCCGCAAGCAAGTACGCCCGCTACAAGCGCGCCACCGCCTTCTTCCTGGACTGGCTGTTACGTGCTCGCGGCCGCGGTCGCCACGCCGGCAAGCGCGTGGAGCTCGAGACCTTCAGTGGCGTCGTTCAGGAGATCGCTCAAGACCCGTCCACACTCACGCCCAAGCTGCTGCAGGATCTGCCCAAAGCCCTCGCGGCCTGCCAATGTGCCATCACGCTGCGGGAGCGCGTGGCCACGTTCTTCGCCGAGGACGACAAGGCGCAGGACGGCCATGAGCACTTCCTGCAGCTGCTGAGGAGCTGGCGAGACGCCCTGAAGGACATTGGAGTGGAGCAGCCAGGGCCTGTAGAGCAGACAACCAAGTTTGAGAACTATTTTGCTGTTATGGAGGTGGACGAAGACTTCTTCCCGGACGAAGAGACGTTCGTGAAGGACAGAGGAGCCACCAAGAAGGCCAAGGCGGACAGGAAGAAGCTGTTCGACGAGGCCTTCACACAGGATCTGCAGATGGAGGTGGTGTGCTACTTCATGGAGCTGGAGGAGCTCGTGGAAGGAGTCTTCAATATCTATGACGAGGTCAAGAAGCAGAAGCGCACCATGATGGAGGCCACGGTGGTCGTCACGCTGGCGCTGCACATGGCCAACGCGCTGACCGCCAAGCTGCAGCTGCGCTACCCGGAGCTCAAGCTGGCCGATGACCTGGTGGGCGTGCTGGTGTGCTACCCTTCGGCCAGTCTCGGCGCTCAGATCGCAACGGCGGTGGCAGAGGTGCGGGAGAGTTTCGAGAAGGACGGAACGGCCAAGTTCGTTCCGGGCACGCTACTCCATGACTTCACGAACGTTTTCGTCACGCTATCCATCTTCTCAAACGTATTCCGGCCTCTTGGGGTGGCATCCTCATTCGTTGGTCTCCCCGAAGGATATTTTGGCGCGAACTACGGCGAAGAGCGCACCCCTGAGTACGTGTTCCCTGATGTGAACCACTATGTGGTCTTGCTGTCGCAGCAGTTGCCGCACCTGTACAACATGATCCTCGTGAAGCGGGCTGAAATGGGGCCTGGCCTGGATGGTCAAATGGGGCTGGTCGTCGATTTCATGAACTTGTTGGAGAAGTACTTCGAGACGCGGCAAGTCACGATCCCGCTCGTCTTCCTCTGTATCTGCTGGATGCAATCCGTTGCGGCCCTGCAAGGCGATGCTGGGCTCAGCCGGAACATTAGTCTTACGATTAAGCACACGGAAGACTTGATCGAAGTCGTGGAGGCCGCGATGTCGAAGAACCCACTGCCAGTTCCTGTGAAAGGAGATTCGTACCACGCCCTTCTGAGAGATACAAGGGATGGCTACATGGCGTCACTTCGAAGCAACAACTTGGCTCGCGCGAACCCGCTGTTTGCCGGTTCTCAGATGATGTCGAACCACTTGGAATACTTGATCGTGGGAAACAGCTACATAACCCAGACATGTCGTGCATTCTGTCATCTCTACAATGCGCTCGTGAAACAAGGGTTCCTCAAGCACATCCAGTTTTTCGACGAGATGTTAGAAATCTACGGTGGAATGATCTTTGCTCGCTCATCTCATGCAGCAGCTGAACGCGGGTCTTACAACCGCGTTTACCTACTTGCAATGAATGTCACGGGGAGCTCTATCGACGCGATGTACGACAGCGGCTCATTTGTGGGCACGTTTAACAGAAATCGGATGGAGAACGCGGATCCCAACATGTTGTCTCAGACCTATCGGCTGATGGACGACGACATGTCGTTCTTGAAAGGCGTCGCGTCCAAGGCTATGCTGCAAAAGGCAGCAGACGTGTGCACGAAGGAGATGTTTGAGTCGCGGATATTGTCGCGTGACTTGATGACCCTCAACGACGATGTGGAGGAGGTTTTCTCGGTAATATGTGATGACCTAGGACGACAAGCTATCCGTGACGATTATGTGGCTCATTTCCCGGCGGGTATGCCCCGTGAAGTTAAGCTCAAGCGTGCGTTGGAGTTGACAGTCATGGTGCCTTTACTTTCGCTTGTCGATGGTCTGCAACCTGATGGATCACTTGATTCGAGCCTCATACCAGAACTTCAAGTGATTGGGGACGTCGTTGTAGACGGCGACTTTGTTCGACGGATGCTCTCGGTGGTCGCAGCCGTCATCGAATCAAGATTCACATCTGAAATCTGCGCGGAAAAATACTTTACGTTTCCGTCGCGTCCAGATTTTGCTGCCCAAGAGTATGGGTCCGTGTCATTCAAGGTAAAGACGAAAAACGACTATCGAGAGCAGGTTTTCACCGAACTGATGGACCATATGAAAAGCAGCAAGGGGCCCCTAACGGGAACTCGTCTGCATTACGTCAAGGAGAATATCAAGAAGGACCCGGAGCTCTTGGGCATGTTTTTGCCATGCTCACCGTCAAATGCTCTCACGGAGGATGACGATCTCTGTACACTGTTCCACCAGGCAGCAGCTGGCCCTGCGCATGACGCAAAACTGGTCGAGTGGATGATTCAACTGGGAGCGCTGTTTACTCAGCCGTTGCACTGCCGGAAGGAACCTCGAGAAGGAGACCTCACGTGCGCGAGGAAGCTGTTGCCAAATACTATGGCCGTCCACAGTGCGGCCATTGCGGGCTATGAAAGCATAATGATGCTCATCCTTGAAGCAGATAACTTTGTGGACCTGAACACGCCGACTTTCCATACCAAGGCGACGCTTGCACATTTGGCTGTCAAGAACGGACACAAGGGCGAGTATTCTGGCATCCATGTTTCAGGCGCTGACATGCGCATCAAGGACGGCAAGGGCAGGAATGTGTGGGACATGACGAACGATCGAAAGTGGTCACAGCAAATTGCTGAAGTCGCGGCAAAGATTGAAGAATGTTGCAGAAGAGGCCGAGGCAGGAAAGAGCCTCCGAGATTCATTGACGGAGCCTTGATACGCCTTGCAGCACGCATGCGCAAGCTGGTGTTCGCAAAGCGCGGAAAGGAGCTTCGACTCGCCATGGCAGATCTGGATCTGTATGATGCTGTCGAATCCAAGAAAAAGACGAAGACAACGAAAAGAGAATGCAAGAAGAAAGCAAAAGCCAATGTCGTCCTGATCTCGAGTCCCGCTCCAGTACCTGAAGTCGACACGTCCGCAACGACGAAGTTTGTGGCAGCTTTGTTGGGGACAGCACGCCCAGCTACCAACAACAAAACGGGTTCACCCAATGGATCAGGGCGAAACGCAGTGCTTCAGGCCTCACTCCAGAAAACAATGTCTGCGTTTGCTCGTTTGCGCGATCCCAGTATTCCCGTTGAAGACAAATTTGAGGACATTCAACGCATCTGCAAGGTATTACACAAGCTGGATGAGGCCACGGAAGTGCAGTCCGACCCCAACAAGATGATTGGCACAGGTGTGGTGCTGCGGATTGACGTGTCCTTGGAGGCGTCGCAAGTTATTCACATGATGCACAAGTTCTATAACGCGGACCGCGCGGCTATCTCCGTTCCCGAACTTGCTCCTGTGAGGGAACTTTGCGCCACAACGCTCGACTTTGTCAAGTTTGTGGTCCGCACTGCGTGGATTAGTCTCTCAGTCGACAGGAAGCCACAGGCTGCTGAGGTCCTGAGTGTGCTGGAGAAGCGTTTGCTGAAGACGCCGTTTGCCGAGCGAGAGCCACCAAAGTTCCGGGCGATGGTGCAGTTGTACTCTAAGGAGCGTGACTCCATGAAGTTGGGTCGGACATCGAGCCCCGACACCTTTCGCCGCTTGGAATGGTACCTGCACGATGCGGTACAGAATCCAAAATTGCTTTCGACGTTTGACAAGATGGTGGGGCAACCGCATTATTTCGTTTTGGCGATGGCCCCCGAAACGAGCGATCAACAGATCACGCGCACTAGGACTGCTATCGACGCACTCCCAGCTCTGGACGGAGTGGCGTGCTTCGGACGCCGTAGATGTTGTGTCATGTACGGCGCGTCCGGTAAAGATCGCGTGGCAGTGGTGCGCAATTTGGTACTCGAGACTGCGAGCGGTGTGGGTATTCAATTTGACGAACACAATTCACAAGACTGCACCGCATCACTTCGCATCGGAGAGTTCGAGTTCTCGAATGCTGGGGCTTTTCGAAACGCTGCCAGAGCATGAAGAAGTGCGCAGTCATGGGAGGCTTGGTGCTAGAAAGCAACTTGATGAAGTACATGGATTCATGTACGATCGTTGACTCGTAACTGCTCGCAAGTTGTCCATAACGTTGTGGTGTCGTTCAGAACCGAGTTGGCTCTCACTAGTATCGTAAAAGGAGTTGCTCTCGTGTTCCCAAATGGTAAATCGATTGTATTATGTCTGATGTTTGACAACATAATGGTAGTTCTGCAGAGCTACTGCTGTACTTGGATCTGGATGGCAAGATAGTCCGTGCGTGCTGTGTATCGGCATTTCTTTGCCCGAATGCAGCGCGAGCTTGAGCTCCAGCAGCAACTTGCTGACCTGCTCGATCAATTCCGGCGACTTGGCGATTTTGTCACTGAACGAGCTCTTCTCCTTCTATTTTCTTGAAGCGGTTGCGTGACTCAGAAGGGTCGATCCACGCGGCCAGGTCCTCTCGATCGGGTAATGGTTTCAAGATGAATCCATCTCAAGACTCCATGCGGTGGATGCTTTTGTGAGGCTGATTGAGCTTTAGTTCGTGTGACGCCGACGTCAAGATGCTGCGTGAGTGCTCGGAGGACGACCGCCAGACGGTACAGAAGATGAAGAAGCCAAACAGTTCCGACTGAGTGAACGGGATCCCTTTCCAACAAGTGCTGTTTTTAATTTCCATCAGCGGTGTTTTGTTTGTTTTTTGTCGACAGTGCGAGCATGTGAAGGTAAAAGCAAAACCTCCCTACTAACCTTCTTTGCTGCATTAGTGAGTTTTTGTTTCGGTCTAAGGCAGTGACAACGCCGTCAAACATCATCGACATGCTTGCATGCAGGCAAGCAGCATTCTTCGTGTTGAGCTGAGTGAGGGAGCCCGTGCTACTCCTCCGTGACTGCTGGTGCGTTCTTGCGGCGTGTGGGGGTCACTATTAGGTGACCGCGAGTAGTATTAGCCCTGAGCTGTTGCGTGTTACTTGAAGTACTTTTTACCATGTGCTTCGCTCTGGCATCACCATGAAACCGAGATTGTGGAAACTAAGAAAATGGTGGGTAGTTCTTGATTTTCTGCGGCTGATACGCTGCAGTAGCTCTATTAGCGAGGATCAATCGCTGAAGGAATTCTTGCGGATAGTACAGTTGCCAAGGCTTGGCTTTTGAGGTTAGCAGTGCTGAAGCATTCAGCAGCTGTCAAGTCCTGGATGAAGCAGCCTATGAAGGCGCTTTGGAATGATCGAGGTGCAGGGTATTTACCAGTCGATCCGAGATATAAAGGAAGCCGAAGACGATACTCTGGTTCATGGTAGTTGATGTCTCTAGCCATCAAGAAAACAAGAGGAGTGTTCTTCATTTGGCCGGGAATGATTTTTGGCACACAGCCCGGTCTTGAGACAACCGAACCGGCATTCTCCAATTTGCTGACATGCTACGATGTCTCGCTGTGTGGAGCTCGTGCTGCTCTGCCTCAATTCCGCTACACTTTCAGTCCGTGGTCTCAAGCTACTTGGGACCAGCTCCGAATACGACCCTCAGCAAGACCAGCTCATTCGGTTCAATCGCGCTGCTGGACTGGGTGTAGGAAACCAGCTGCACTCGTGCCTCGGAGCGCTCTCCGTGGTGGTCTCTCACGAATTTCTTGCGCTCCGAGCCGCACTATTACCGCTGGCAGTTTGCAGAGTCCATGATTGTTGCAGCGAAGCGTAGGGATTTGACTGTGGTAGCGTGGCTGCTTGAGCATTTTCGGGCTTGTGCGGTTCCTCGTGAGGCCGTTGCAGGGGCTGCTGACAATGGCCACCTGCACATCTTGAGGCTGCTTTGGGATCATGACAGTGGGCGTCACGATCGAGGGAGGAAACATACCACACCAAGAAACGCAAAGTGGCGGCTAGCACTGGAGAACTTGTTTCTCGCAGCTCCTCAGACAAGAGCTTGGTTTGTTGGAAGGTTCCACCGTTGTTGGTGTTCGCCATCCTGACGTTGCACGGTGGCTACATGAGCATTTCCCACCCAAAAGCGAGGACGAGCTGGAAGAGGCAATCCGAGCCGCTGTGAACGTTGACTTGGAACTCGCGAAATCCCTGCTGTCTTGTGGTAGTGTGGGGGGGGGGCTTCTCGACTATGCTGAGTTCTACGAATCCCGAACTGATCGAGTGGATGTTGGACTGTGGCTATCTGCAGCGAGAGACCGACGTCGCTGGACTTGCCATACTCAATTTGGCAGTAAGTAGCGAAAACTTGCCTCTCATGCGTCGAATTGCCGATCAGCATAGACAACCGGATGGCCCGTGTTGGATATACAATTGGTGTGAAGCAATGGAAGAGGCATGTAAAAGGGGACAACTGAAAACGTTTCAATGGCTTGCGGAGCATCTAACCAGGGTTCGCCTTTGTGGAGAGTATAGGCAAGATGGAAGCATATGCGATTTTGCGACTTTGGGACTCGAGCAAGTTCCCGCTGATGTGGATTTCCTGCAGTTCATTTATGACCAAGGGCTCTTCATTGACGATGACACCAACCCAGTGTTGCCTGACGCAATAAACAGTGGCCAACCGCTGGAAGTGCTAAAGTGGCTAGTTGACCATATAGACCCGGAACAACTGCTTGGATACTGTGTGATGGATAAAGTCGCCGGATGTGGACGTTTGGGGATTCTGCAGTATTTGCAAAGACTGCAGCTGTCGGCATATACGAGAAACACCTTCGATTCTGGAGATGAAGAGGACGCTGATACAAACGCCGATACTCCGCTATGGTGCACAACAAAGGCGATGGACAAGGCCGCAGCGAATGGTCATTTCAAAGTAGTGAAGTGGCTGCATGTGAGCCGCCCTGAAGGCTGCACAGTAGCTGCGATGGATAAAGCTGCGAGCAATGGCCCATCTGAAGACCGTGAAATGGCTACACATGAACACAAACGCAGGGTGTACTACCGATGCGATGGATGATGCAGCTCGTGGGGGCCATTTGGAGACGTTAAAGTGGCTGCATGACAATACGTCGAAGGGCTGTACTGTGAAGGCACCCGATAGCGCGTTGGCATTCGGCCATTTCCGAGTGGCTAGCTGGCTACAGGCACATTTTCCCGAGTACGCACCAGCCAAACTGGACAGATCTTTTTTTCTGTTTGGAACACGTTTGAAGAGCTGCTCTTTCGTGAGGAGCACTACGGTGAGATCTTCACCTCGGACTTTCTTCAGCGACTGAGGAAACCAAGTCGCCGTGGTTCTTATTATGAAAAAGACGAAATGTGGAGCTGGGTGGGGGAAGAAATACCTCGGTACGTAAAGCTTCGAGGGGAAGCATTGCGTGCGTGCTCTCGGTACGTGCAGTTCCAAGAAAACAAATCAGAGTATGCCTTCATCAGTTTAAGGTCATAGCAAAGCTGGTTTCCGCTTTAATGACGTCTGTCGTGCTTTTGATTTGTGCGATACCCAAAGTGAGGACCATGCGCAGTGCAGTGATCACTGACACAGTAACCTACGACCACAGTTGAATATGTCCGCGCCGCACTGTTACAGATGGCAGCTCGCCAACTGAAGTAGAGCGTGGCATTTGAGATGTTGTGGAAGGGCTGCTGGGGGGTTTCCGCGGTTCTGTAGCATTGTGATTCATGAAGCAGCTTTTTCTGGGCATTTCCATATTTTGCAGGCAGGATGGAGTCGCGCTGTAGGTCGTCACGACGAGGAAACGGAATGGAAGTTTAAGAACAATTGGGGCTAGCAGTGTTTTTGTTTTCACTGATTCGCTTGAATACAGTTCAATGGGCGGGGAGTGCTTGAAAAATTGAAAGCGGCCTAATGACGTTGCACATTGACTACACCGTGAACACGAAGGTGCCTACTAGCTTAGGCAGAGCTCTTCTGTTCGCATCCCCAGAGTGAACGAATGAATGCTCAATTGCAGATATCTGCAGCGTTTATGAAGGAGATGGAATATCTGGGACTGATACGCGGCGGTACCTCTATGATGAAAAACTTCTATCGTCAAAGAGATCAACCGCGAGAAAGTGCTGCTTGTTTCAATGCAGCGAGGTCGTGAAGTGGCTGGTGGACGCATTGATCACTTGGCTGGGTCTTCCCGACGAGAGGAGAAGATCTTGCACGGGTGTTTCGAGAAGAATCGCTAAATGGTGGCGAAGATGACAACAAGGTCTGATCCGAGCAGACGGAATCCTTTCCAACAAAGTGTTTGCATTTTCGTTTCCACGAGCGGCTTTGTCTGGTTTGTTGAATGTGGAAGAACCTCTTGCTAACTTTGCTGTGTTTTCTCAAGCAGCGAAGAGAGGGTGATGCAGGATAAAGCAAGTGGCTGGTTTCGAACGGTTGCTTTAGCCTGAGAAATAGGCATGCACGCTTGTTTACAAATTGCCACTGCCGAGGGCTTCAATCGTCTACCTTCACGAGAAATGATCGTGTTCCGGAGATAATTTAGAGAGCAAGCCCCCGCTTTGTTGGAATGGAACTCTTGAAGGGGTTAACTTCGTTGGTTAACTTCAAATTGAATGCTGTACGCGATGGATTGAAATGAAGCTTGTGGTCCTCTAAGGTGGTGCAATGTCTGCACTGATAGAGTAGAGTGTACGCAGCTGTGAGGAACGAAGCGGCAGCTATGGGATCTGAAAATGGTCGAGTGGCTATTGGCGTGGAGTAACAAACGCTTCGGATCATCAGTCGGTGTCGCAGTCGGCCTTTGCTTCCGGTATACAGCTGTGCCTAGCTGCAAACTACTAAGAACAGCGCGAATGCTTCCATGGCGACTATTTCACACTGGTCAAGTGGTCTTTCCTCGCCGACTTCCCAACCGGTGGATATCTCTATTGGCCATCTTCGAGTTGCACGAGCAAACAAGGCGTTTGCTTTTCTTTTGCTGCTGGCAATCTGTTGTGACGCGGCAGTTGGTGTCTCTAGCGATCAATCATTAGTAGAGAACGATTGTCAGGGAGATCCCCCCATTCTCCATTTTGCAGAGAAGACTAGCGAGGTCTCGATGTGTCAAGCTCGTGGTGCTCCGTAGAATTGTCTGCCTCGGTTCCAAGGCATCTAGAGCTCGTGATCTCTGGCTACTTGGGACCAGCTCCGAACGTGACCCTCAGCAAGGCCTGCTCATTCGGATCGATCGCGCTGCTGGACTGGATGTGGGAAGCCAGCTGCACTCGCGCCTCGGAGCGGACTCCGTGGTGGTCTCTCACGAACTTCTTGCGCTCTGAGCTGCACTATTACCGCTACCAGTTTGCAGTCAATGAAAGTGGCAGCAAAGCGTAGAGATTTGGCTGTTGTGAGGTGGCTGCTTGAGCATATTCGGAGCCGAGCTGGAAGAGGATATCGTCGTGCCCAAGTCAAATTGGAGGAAGAAGCTCGTCGAGCCAAGTGCGTCCAATCTGCTGAAGTCCCGCGGGCTTCAAGTGGGCCAAAAGCGGACTTGAACAGCCCGTTTACGCGCTGATGAACCATTCGCAGCAAATTGACACTTTAACAGAGCTTGGATATTGGCGTGTTCGATGGACTTGTCAGCTCATCAGCTTCAACACCGCCATCACCGGAGCTGGTGGCCAAGTCAAGACCCTTTCTGCTGGAGATCGAGCCGATGCCGCTCCGACAATGTCGTCGAGATCGCAGAAAACTGAAACGGAAAGAGAGAAACCTGCAAACGTACTTGTTTTTGGACTTCAACGATATGAATTTGCTTTCTGAAACTTGGTCGCTTGGGTAGTGTCTTCATTTCGGGGATGCGCCGTGGTGGGAGCACGTCGGACGCTGCAGTGCTAGGCGCTCAAAATGAGCGCGTGCAGCGGCTACTCCAGCGCAACCCATAGCAAGGCAGCAACGAGCACCGGATAGGTTGGACTATCAGGCAACAGGGTAGTGCCAGTGCAGCCATGCCACGACGTACAAGTTGCCTCGAGCAGCGGCGTCCGCGAGCATCTGCCGGCTGCAGCCTTCC
This sequence comes from Phytophthora chlamydospora, assembly GCA_012295415.1. NCBI lineage: Eukaryota > Oomycota > Peronosporomycetes > Peronosporales > Peronosporaceae > Phytophthora > Phytophthora chlamydospora. Next base: position 14,318 of record JAABLK010000348.1, read on the forward strand.
GTTCGCTGCGAGTGCAGGAAAAGCAGAACCTCGAAGTGGCCGTGGACGGCAGCGAAATGCATGGCTTTGGCGGTACAGCCTTCGGAGCGGTGCTCATGGAGCCACTGAACGACGTCCAAGTGCCCGTTGTAGGCAGCGCCGTCCATTGCATCTTCCGTTGCCCCCTCTGACCGATGGCGATGCAACCACTTGACAGGTCCAGGTGACCTGAACGCGCCGCCGAGTCCATGGCAACTGACGTGCATCCTTCCTCCCGGTTGGAATGAAGCCACTGAACGACGTCGAAGTGGCCTCCACCTGCAGCATCATCCATCGCATCGGTAGTACAGCCCTCCGGTCGGTTTGTATGCAGCCATTTCACCACCTCCAGATGGCCGTTGCTCGCAGCGCCGTTCATTGCTGCAGCCGTACAGCCTTCAGGTCGGTACATCAAGATGTCCATTCGCTGCGGCCTCATCCATCGCCGTTGTTGTGCACCACAGTCGAGCATCAACGTTTAGAACAGTGTCTTCGTCATCGCCAGGATAAAAGGTGTTTCTCGTGAATGCCGACAGCTGCAGTCTTTGCAAATACTGCAGAACCTCCAAACGTCCACGTGCGGCAGCTTTATCCATCTCACAGCATTCAGGCAGTCGTTCCAAGCCCGGCAGATGGTCGACCAACCACTGCAGCACTGCAAGCGGTTGGCCACATTTTACTGCGTAAGGCAACGCTTCGTTAAGGCCATCCTCGCCGAAGAGCCCTTGCTCATAAAGGTACTGCAGGAGCTTTACATTGGCTGGGTTTTGTCGGAGTACGAGGGCAGGAAAATCCATGAAGGGTTCGTCTTGCCTCGTAGTTTCGCAAATGCGAGCCCCGATTGGATGCTCCGCCAGCCATCGAAAAACGTTCAATTGGCCCCTCTCACATGCCGCATCCATTGCTCCACGCCAATGTCGAAACTCTTCCAGGCTGTACGGTGTTTTATGCTGATCGGCAATCCGCTGCATGAGAGGTAAGTTTTCGCTACTGCCTGCTAAATTGCGTATGGCGCATGCGGCGTTGTTCTTGCCACACGCCAGATAGCCACTTTCGAAGGCCCACTCGATCATTTCGGGATTGCGAGAGACGGCAGCGTAGTTGAGAAGGCACCTTCCGGGGGGAAGCAAGAAGTTAGCGAGCTCCCAATCTTCTTCGTCCATAGCATCCTGGATTGCATCTGCTACCTCGCAATCGCTACTGGGTGGAGTATGCTCATGTAGCCAGCGTACTACATCACGATGGCGTTTACGAAAAGAACTGTACAAGGCAACAGAACTTTTCCACTCCACCACGTTATGGCCTGGCGGGTTTTGAGCGAGAACGTCACCACTTCTCGTCACCACTTTGCGTTTCTTCGCATCTTGTCTGTCTCGATCGAGCCGCCTACCGTCATGATCCCAAAGCAGCTTCAAGATGTGCAAGTGGCCATTGTCAGCGGCGCTTTCAACGGCCTCATCAGGAACCTCGCAAGCCCGAAAATGCTCGAGCAACCACGCCACCACAGCCAAATTCCCAGACTTCGCTGCAACTTTCATGGACTCTGCAAACTGCCAGCGGTAATAGTGCGGCTCGGAACGCAAGAAGTTCGTGAGAGACCACCACGGAGTGCGCTCCGAGGCGCGAGTGCAGCTGGCTTCCCACATCCAGTCCAGCAGCGCGATCGATCCGAAGGAGCAGGTCTTGCTGAGGGTCACATTCGGAGCTGGTCCCAGGTAGCTTGAGATCACGGGCTGAAGGTGTAGCGGAATTGAGGCAGAGCTTCCATGGAGCAGCACGAGCTCCACACGGCGAGACATCGCTGGTCTTCCACGGCAAAATGGACAATGCCGGTTGTGGTGGGACATTCTAACTGGCAAACGTTTGGTCTCACCGCAAAAATCGTTTTCTGGTAATATTTGATGGGAGGAGACATCAACGTTGCATTCTGCAACCTTGCCACTGACTGAGCATGAAGGACAGAACGCCCGCACGTGGCCTTTGCTGAAAGACCCCACGAAGGTTAGAGATCCATTCCAGCCTAGCCATTTTCGCTTTCCAAACTGCCTACAAAACACGAACGTTTCTCGTTAAACGCCGACAGTTGAAGCCTTCGACCGAGTGGGAACTGGCAAACAGACGACGAACAGAGGTCGAGCTTCCCTTTGAGGAACCTTGCGCTCTGTTCGCTGCTTTGAAGCCGAGAAAACACACAGCTCGGCAATTTTTGTTAAAATGAAAAGTTGGTTGGAACCTTCCTGTCAGTCCCGTTTCCTCATCTATTTACGAGATACACCATGTGTCGTGCCGATGAAGAAGAAACCAATCGGAACACTGTCGTTCTGATATGGTGCACAACATAGGCGATGGATCAGGCCGCAGCGAATGGCCATCTCGATGTAGTGAAATGGCTGCATGTGAACCGACCTGAAGGCTGCACAGTTGCAGCAATGGACGAAGCCGCGAGCAAAGGCCATCTGGGGGTGGTGGAGTAACCGATCGGAGGGGTGCACAGTAGCTGCGATGGATGGAGCAGCTGCAAATGGTCATTTGGAGATCGTGAAAATGGCTCCACGCGAACACGAACGCTGGTTGTACTTCCGATGCTATGGATACAGCAGTTTCCGGTGTTTTTTTTGGAAGTGATCAAGTGGCTTGTTGTACTACTGATGCGATGGATAATGCGGTAGTGGAGATCATTTGGAGAAATTGAAGTGGACGGTGATATCTTCACGTCGGATTTTCTTCAGCGACTATGGAACCTACGCAGTCGTGTTCTTCACAATGTCGAAGAAGAAGTGCGGGGCTGGGTAAAGGGCAAATATCTTGGGAGTTGAGCGAGGGCACTTGAAGCGTACTCAGTATGCAAGGCAATAAGCGACGATGTCGGATCTACCTCATTGTTGGGCTGGAAACCATATCGACGAGAAGTGACTGACTGCGAGGTTCCTGTCCCTCAGAATGATCTCGGCTATCGACACATTAGCAAGTATGTAACGCGTGCATCTTTGAATAAAGTTGTGTATTGAATGGGCTGTTAAGCTCTTCTACCGTGTCGTGTCGTGTCTACCTCTAGCGCCTGAGAGGGCAGTTTTACAGACGACTCGGTTCCCGAGGATGCTGCACCTGCACGAGGAACGTGTACATGCCAGCGCCAATGACGCCGCCCAGCAGAGGTCCGAAGATGGGCACCAAGAAGTAGCAGTCGTACTCTGTGAACACCTTAGAGCCGTAACCCACCAAGAACATGAGGAAGCGAGGGCCGAAGTCTCGCGCCGGGTTCATCGCGTAACCCGAGTTGATACCGAAGCACATGCCGAGCGCCATGATCATCAGACAGAAGGCGAAGGGTGTACCGACGGTGCCCGGAGAACGGTTGCGCTGGTCCGTGATGGCGTAGATGCAGAGCAGCAACATGGCCGTGGCGAGAACTTCCGTGTAGAACGCAGTGAGGTTCGAGATGTCTTCCGGGTGTGTGGCGAAGTTGTGGAACATGGTTTCCATATTCGGGTCGGCCTTCATGAGGCGCTGGTAGTGCATGACGTAAGCCGCGCAGGCACCCAGGAACGCGCCCACCACCTGGGAGGCCCAGTATCCTGGCACTTTCCACCAGGGTAGACGGCCGTACACGGCGTGGGCGAACGTGACGGCGCAGTTCATGTGCGCTCCACTAACTCCTTCGGAGACGTAGACGCCCATGAGCACGGCGATACCCCAGGCCATGTTGATACTCAGCCACGTGCCGTTCTTGCCTTCGGAAAGCACGACTTGGTTGTTGACGCCCATGCCGAAGACGACCATCACGAAGGTGCCAAGGAACTCCGTGAGGCACTCGCGGACGTGCGGGTGNNGTCGTGACGTACCATCGAGTTTCGTGGTCAAACTGCGCCTCGTACTGACTGCGGTTGGTTTGGTGCAGCGACCGATCGCACACGTCGATGGCTCGAGGCGTGTACGGCGTGGCGGCGAAGCCCGTGTAGCCTCCCGACTCCAGGATGGCCTGGCCACTGTTGGCGTAGCTCGAGTCGATGCTGGAGCGAATGGTTTGAAGCTTGGAGGCGGGGATGCTGATGGTCACTCGTTGACCGCTGTTGGTGTAGGCAGTGGATCCGCTCGGTTGGTTTGGGGTGGCCGGGGTCCCCGGGGTGGACGCCTTGGACGACTTAAACGTGTAGGGCATGGTCACTTGAGTGTTGCTGAGTTGGTGCGAACGAGGTAAATTGAGGAATGAACTCTTGGGTCAAGGATGAAAGCCAAGCGAGAGCTCTTAGTCACGGTCTCCGTTGAGCGCTGGATTACTGGAGACTAGGAGGGCTGTTGACTAGCAGGAGGGCTCTCCACAAGCGCTGCTCGGTGGTGCATGGGTATGCTAGCTTGGCCCATTCGTGAGGCGGGTCGCGCGAGTGTCTTTGTGTTTCTGAGAAACGGGACTCGTGTTATCGTTGAAGTTGTCCTTACCTCGAAGGCTTCGTTACTACACCGACATGGCCGGTAGCTGAGTTTTGAGTCCGATATACAAGCGCTCGAGCTGTGAGACGGAGCCGAATCCACTCATGGGGTCAGCTAACCGCCTTCAAGTTCAGACATGATAACTTTGATAGTCGCGTGTGGTGCTTGGGGGGGCCGGCTGAAGCTCGTCACGGAGGTATTGTGGCCGTGCTGCTGTCGCCTCCGGCCCCACACCGCCGGGGCTCTGACTGGTAGCCAGAGTTGCCCGGATAATACCCATCTAGCGAAGGCCATGTGACGTTGGCCATCTGCTCGAATTCAGCGTTTGAGGCGATTGCATGCAGCACGAACCTTGGCCCCCACCCAAACCAAGCCAGCGTTCGACGGGCTGCTTGCTCGATGTCCGCGGATATGCACCGCAAGACTCCACCGCCGATCTATGGAGTTGCGAACGCGATTCGTGATCAGAGAAGTCCTGTATTTCCCCAGCTCTTTCTTGTGGGATCGCTTGCTACATGTACATGCAAAGCCAGGGTTTATACGCCATCCCAGTGCTCGCTTTCATTAGTCAAAATGCGCTCGCACACTCGACGAATGCGACTCCACTCAAGCCCGTGCACGCGATCTCTTCGCAGTATCGCGTCACACCATCATCACCGAGCTACTCCACCACTAAAAAGGCTAAGACTAACCTGGTATCCTCATGTGCTATTGTGTTTATTTGTTTATCGCTTGTTCTGTTGGGGGTACTCCTCTCGTTGCTACAACCAGATATCGCGTGCCCGTCGAAGCTGCTTGTAAAGCTAAACGCTACGAGCTGAACTATGAGCCGCACTTTGCTCGGGCTGGAGGACCGGGTGCTGGATCTCGATGAAGAGAATGTAAGTGCCGGCACCGATGACACCTCCCAGGAAGGGGCCGACGATCGGGATCCAGAAGTAGTAGTTGTACTCGATGAAGGCCTCCTTGTAGCCGGCGAAGTAGGCGAAGATGCGAGGACCAAGGTCGCGGTTCACACTCGCACCCAGCCCCGTATTCAGGCTGAAGGCTGCTCCAAGCGCCATGACGAGCAATGCAAGCGCGAACGGAGTGCCGACAGGACCCGGTGATCGGTTGCGCTGGTCTGTGATGGCGTAGGCGCACGACATGAGGAAGGCGCAAAGCAGCACTTCCGTGTAGAACGCCGTGTAGTTGGAGACGCCGTGCGGGTACGTCACGAACAGGAAATGCATGGTCTCGAGGTCTCCGGCGTTGATCTTCTCGTAGTGCAGCACGTAAACCAGCGCCGCCGCCACGAACGCACCCAACGTCTGCGCACACATGTATCCCGGCACTTTCCACCACGGCATGCGGCCGTACACCGCGTGCGTGAAGGTAATAACAGAAATGATATGAGCTCCGCTAACGTTCTCGGCAGTGTAGATGCCCATGAGCACGGCGACACCCCAGGCCAGACTGACCGTCATGACGTCGCCCGCCTTGCCCTCGGAGACTGCCACTTGGCTGTTGACAGCCAAACCGAAGCCGATGACGATCACCGCGCCGAGGAACTCGGCCATACACTCTCGAAGGTGGGGGCTCTTGGTCACGAACGGAAGCCTCTTGATCTCATCCGCGCGGTTCCAGAGCTGGCTGCGGTTCGTCTCGTGCAGCGATGGCTCGCGCTGCAGCGAGTAATGGGCGTGGGGCGTGTACGGTGTGGTGGCAAAGTCTCCGTACGTCGACTTGTCCGTCATGTCGAGCACGATCTGGCCGCTGTTGGCAAAGCTGGACTCGCTGACGTGGACCCTCGTCGCCGCCGGGTGCAAAGGGACTGTGCTCATTGTGGTTCTTGTGTAGCTTGATGCGGGCCCGGTGGAATGTAGAATGACTTGAGTAGGGGGCAGCACTGCGATGCGAGCCACCAACCCGGCGCTTGACACCTTGCGGCCAAGTGTGTGTCAAGCGTGACAAGGCTCGTAGGATGTTTGTGGGTGTCGCGTGAGTTGCTGCCTCCAGATGCCAAGGCTTGTAGCCCTTCCGCTCGGCAAAGACCAATGTTCACGAGCCAAGCTGAACCTGAAGCCCCGGATGTCTTGCTCGCGACTATTTTCTGTGCCTCACCGAGCGACAGGTTGAAGCTTTCGTTGGTCGCGCCACCACATTTTCGCGACTTGAGGCCAGAAAACCAGCGACAATTCGGTCACTCGCCCTCGCTTGGGCCCCGAAATGATCGGCTGAAACGAGCACCAAGCTGAAGTTGCATCGAGATCACGTAACGGTGGCCAGCAGTGGCCGCCAGCACCAACGTGGTAAATGGTACTTCGAACGTATCGGGTATGGTGTGCTGACTAAAGCTCCTCCGCCACCGCGACTACCCACGAGATCAACTCGTGTTCGATGGTTCAAAACGCACGGATGTTAAAGAAATCTCACGCTGGAGCCACACGAACGCCGTCAACTCCGACTTTAGTGTCTGGCCCGCAGTTCTGCCTTGAGCCTTTTCCTGTCTCTGTTCGAGCTGGACTTGCGGATCTTGAGCGGGTGCGACGCCAGCTGCCTCTGCGGGAGTGCCAGGTGGCACAGATGCCGTGCCAATGATGCCATTGAGACGGTCCGCAGCTATCGGCATAGGTCTTTGAGACGTCCGTGACGAAAAGAACGAACGGAGCTTGCGCATCGAGGGGAATGAATACCTGCAGCACTTCGACCATCAGCCAGTTAGTTTCACCCCAACACGAGTCCGTTCATCAACTGTACTGTACTGCGAAAATCTTCCTGCAATCCTCAACATTGCAGCTATTGTACAAACACGAAAGCATTCTTGCACCAAAGTTGCACGATCACTTGCTCACGTTCACCCGTTCAAACGGCACCACTCACCAACGCCCAACCAGCTCCACGGCACTATCGCCCGACACTTAAATATCCGTCCGTCGCTCTTGCGTATTGTAGAGGTAGCGGTGGGTCCGGGAGATCCCGCCGCTTGCATTCCGAAAGCCCTCGTGGTCGCTAGGCACTGTGCCGTTTGCATTCCGCACGCCCTCCTGTCCAATGGCCATGAACATGTTCACGCGGCTTGTTGCAACTCCCTGAGAGCGCAAGAAGTCTCCGAACTGCGACAGAAGCTGCGGGGCGTTGTCCGCGGTCACGGAGGCGGTCGGCGGCACGATGATGCTCGAGTCGGCTCCCCGCAAGAACGGATGGCTCAACAACCCGCCCACGCCAGTAATTGGCGGTCGAAGTCGATGGTCGCGCTGCAGGCACAAGCGCATCACGTCTTCCAGGTCCTTGTTCTTCAGGGCCGGGAAGGGGATTGGCACTGCTGGGTCAATAATGCAGCGGAACTTCTCGAGGATGCTGGGCACGTCGGCGAATGGGGGCTTCGAGTACACGATCTGGTACAGGATACACCCCAGAGACCAGATATCGCTCGCGCGGCCGACCTACACACGAAAAAGGCAGCAAATGTCAGCGGCTTTCATCCGTTGCTATCATTTATACCCCAGGACGCACCTTCATTTTCCCTTCGGGATGGCGCTGACCGTTCGGCATGGTGTTGCCCTGAATTGCCTCGGGAGACATGAAGTTGACCGTGCCAATCTGACTGTCGCGCTCGATGTTCGTCGTGTCGTTCGAGATTGCTTTGGCGATTCCGAAGTCGATCAGCTTCAGCGCACCATTCACGAACAAAAAGTTGGCAGGCTTCAAGTCACCTGATGAGTTAGTTGTACGCGAACAACAAGTGAGTCGACGGGCTCGCACACATCTTTCATCCAAAACGCAACTCACCGTGGATGATTCGCTTCCTGTGGATGGCGTCAACGGCTTGTAGCATTTGAGTCCAGATCACGCGCAGCAAATTCTCGTCCATTCCTCCTTTCAAACTGCGAAGCCGCTCGCTCAGATCAATTTCCCCGTGCTCCATGATCTAAAAGCAACAAGAGGGGGCGATCATACGGTCAAACAGTTAGATACACTGCCGTTGCATCGTACATGAAGAAGTAAGCAGGCGTACCACGTTGATTTGCCGCTGCTGGAGGTCTTGTTCGGCAGCCACAAGCTGGATGATGTGTGGATTTCCTTGCAAACTTTGAAGCAGCTTGATCTCGTTTGTGTACTGGGCGATGCTCTGCGCGTCCAGCTTTTTCAGCTTGATTTTCTTGAGCGCGTAGATCTTGAGATCTGGCCCTAGCATTCGGTACACTTTGCTGCTCCCGCCACTTCCAATCTGCTCCAATTTAATATACTTCTGCCCGTTCACCTGCAGGTTTCGGACAAAGCAAGACGTCAGCTTATCCCCGTCAGTTAAATAGGAACTCAGCTGGCACGTACCACGACTCTGCTGGTCAACGACTCCAGTGCATCTCGTGATGAGGCACTGCTCATTGCAGCAACCGGCGGGGATGAGGATGAAGATACGGAGCTGGGCGGACTCAGATCAGCATAGGTTTTCGCCGCTGCGACGCTCGGATCAAGTTGCTGTCGCTTTGGGGACCGGTAATGATCGAAGGTGCGGGACGTGCTGCTGGTCGGAAGCGCATGCGTTCCTAGCGCTGCGCCCGCTTTGCTATCCAATGGGTTGGACACTTTTAAAGATCGAAAATGGTCAGGCGCATACGCCTTGGCACTGATGAAAGCCGTGGTCTTCGGTAGTGCCGCTGGTTCAGCGCTCTCCGGTGATTCCATCACTCCAGCGCTCTTTGTCGGCGTCACTAGTTTCGCTCCGGTGCCTTTGTTGGGTTGCATTTCTGCTACTGTAGTCGTAGGTAGCACAGCGGTCGCAGAAGCCTTTGCTGGTGGGTTTTCAGCGTCCTTGACGTCCTTGCTGTCAGTGTGGTTGAGTTTCTTCTTGTCCGGGTTCCACTTGAGAATGTGGGAAATGTCACCCAGCTCGGCCTTCAGTTTTGCCTTCTTCGCCGAACTGATCGCCGGTGACTTCTGCGTCGTCTGCAAAGCCTCCTAAATACAATTCCAAAGGTCAGTAGTAATTCAGGGTTCATCCTATACTAGTACATCACGAACCTTGATGGGGGACATCAGCTTGGTATGTTTCAGGGGAGTCGCTTGGCTTCCCATCATTGCATCGTCGTCGTCGTCATCGTCGTCACTCTGGCAACTACTAGAAGCGATCACACGTAGTGGAGGGCCGCCTACACTCCGACGACAAGCACATCATACAACACATTAGATCAGTAGGAAGAGCCAACAACTGCAAGTACTTGCAATCCCTTACCAAGTCGGAAAGATGGAGGCTGGTGCGTCTTCCTTGACGTGGATTGCGACTTGAGACTTGATCGCGTAGGCAGTGAAGGCGTCGTAAGCACTGGCGATTTGTTCCCTGGACGCGGCGCCTTGGAGACTGTTGCAAATCCTAGTCCAGAGCGCGCGTGGCCGACTGGCGTAGCATTCGAGGGCGTCGTGGATGTCCGGAGTACAGCTGGCTCTCGACTCTGACTGGTGGGCGTCCTGGCCACGGGAGTGAACGCCGTATGAAGTGGCGTCGTCCCCAGCCCGCGCGGCGTGGAGACTCCCTTGCCGTCGTTCAGCGTCCCGTGGGTGTTTTCAAGCTGAATATTATCTCGAGTCCTTCTGCTCACTCTCAGCGCCAGCACCTTCTGCTCCTGAGGAGATCCCGAGAACGCGGCCACCCAGCCCGCTCTGCCGGCCGCCACCTTCTTCATCATCTCCTCCTTCTGCTGGGGCGAGAACGCGTCACTATCCACTCCTCGCTCCAGGATTTCCTCGGCCAGCGCCTTATTCCCAGCCTCATACTCGAACGCCGCCTCCTCTTCGTACATCAGCGGCACCTTCTCGCCCACGCGCTGCCTCCTCAACGTCTGGAAAGTCTGCCTCACGCCCGCCTCCGAATCGCTCAGCTTGGCCAGCATGATGGAGATCTCCGTATACCCCGCCGTCTCCCGCGCCTTCTCCGAGTCGATGCACGTGATCGCTCGCCTCAGTAGCCGCAGCTTGCTGTACGTGTTCGGATTGCCCGGAGTTTCAACCAATGGGCAGCGCAGCAGCTCCAGCCACTTGTCCACGGACCTTGGGTCCTCCTTGAGCGCCACCACCAGCCTCAGACGACGCTCCGACGGCTTCTCCAGCATGAAGATGGAGCGCGCCGACTCCCCGAAGTGCAGCATCTGCGTGGGCTGGCCGTCAGGGCTCGGGTAACGCACTGTGGGGCGCGGAAGCTGGGCCACGAGCTTCTCTATCACGTCTTCGGAGGGCTGCAAGGGCGGCGGCTGGTTCTCCTTGTCGTCGGGCGGCTCCATCTTGATCTTGCGTCGTGTGGGAAGGTGCGACAGCGGCTCACGCGGACGCTTGCGGCCTCCGCGGGCCAGCGCGGGCGCGTCGTCGCCGCCGAGCGCTATGGTCGGAGTGATGGTCGCTCAACTTTGAGCGCGCGCGGAATGCGGGCAAGGCGGAAAGTGACTGGCGTGTGCGATTGGTCGATAAGCGAAAAGAGACATGAGTGGATGAAAGTAATGTGTAGCCATTTTCTGATTGGATGAAATGGTTTGTAGCCATGTGGAGGACTCCACTTCAACTAGACCATGGTGGTCTGGCAGCTGGGAAAGACGGTGTTGCCTGCTACGCTGCTACTTGCGTCTGCTGCCTCTTCTTCGGCTACCAATGAGCGGAGCGTATGTGGGACGGAGAGAGTTGCTGGGCTGGATCAATGCGCTGTGTGGAACGCGGCTGACGCGTGTGGAGCAGTTGAGCTCGGGTGCGGAGGCCTGTGAGGTGCTGCACGCGCTCTTTCCTGGCTGTGTGGCCTTGAACAGAGTGAAGAAGAGCGCTTCACAGCGCCATGAAATGCTGCACAACTACAAGTTGTTGCAGCAGGCGCTCACGGCTCTAGGCGTCGAAAAGCAGGTGCCCGTGGACCGCCTGATGAACGGCGGATTCCAGGACAACCTCGAGTTCCTGCGGTGGCTCAAGGCCTTCTACGACCACCACACGAAGGATGCCGCGGCCGACAGGCGAGGCAGTGGCCGGGACAGCAAGAGGCTGGTTGGAGGCGTAGCAGCCGCTGGACGAACGCCGATGCGGAAGAAAGCAGCATCTACAGCTGCGCCGTATCGTCGTCGTGCGAGTCGTGCTTGCTTCGGTGAAGACACAGAAGACGTAGAGATGCTGGAGAAGCAGATGGAGAACATGAAGATCAAGAGCAAAGGACTCGCAGTGGAGAAGGAGGAGCTGGAGGAGAAGAAGAAGGCGCTTGAGACGCAGGTCCTCGAGCTGGAGGAGGCTGTACGTGGTCATAACATGGTGGTGAAAGGTGTTGTTTTCTTACTGGGTTGTGCTGTTGGCCTTGTTAGCACGAACTCGTCAAGAGTGAACGCGATTTTTACTTGAAGAAGCTGGAGGAGATCGCGGCGCTGGTGCACGAGTCCGAGCTTTCCAAGACCACGACTGCGCAGAGCAGCTTGCTGGCACTGTCGATCCTCGATGTGCTCTTCGCGACCGAGGAGGACGAACAGGAACTGGAGATGATGGAGCCGTTCTGATGCAGACGCAGTGAAGTTTCGAGTACAATACAAAGCCACAACCACAGAGTTCAAGCTAAACGTAATGGCATTGGAGCCCACATGTTCGTAGCAGAATCGTCATTCCCATTCTTACGATCGCAGTTTGAGGAACGTGCGCTTGAGCACGCGTGCCTCGTAGCTGATGGTGTGCTGGATGGCGTCGGGGGCTGCTGCACTGCGTTGGTCGGCTGCCGTCGTGGTGAAGATGTCCTTGCCGTGCTGGTCGGCGGAGTCGAGGAACTCGAGGATGTCGTCCATGGTGGAGTCGCGAATGGTGGTCATGTGCTTGGCCAGCGTGAGTGCGAGGCCCAGGAAGCAGCGCTTGGCGTAGTACCAAGTGTCGGGTCCAAGCTTGCGGTGGTAGGGCTCCATGCTCTTCATGACGCGGCAGATGCCAAAGTCGTAGTTGTTCTTGGAGCAGTACAGCGTGCCGATAACCAGGTTGACGATGCACAGGTGGAACAGCCGCTTGTCCGGGTCGCGGCTGCTCTCCTCCTCTTCCTCTCGCTCGATGGAGCGCAGCAGCTCCTCGGCCTTCTCATTGTCCGTGTTCATGACGTAGCACACGCACAGGTTGGCCAGGATGATGGCCTGCACCTCGAGCAAGTTGTCCTGTCTCTTCTTCACAAACGGCTCGTAGTACTGGATCGCCTGCTCGTACTTGTTGCCTTGTAGGAAGAAGACGTGCGCCACGTTGAGCTTCCAGGCCTCGTGCTCGGAGCAGAACTCGGCAGTCTGGCGGAAGATCTTCTCCACTTGCGTGTAGTTGCCGCGCTCCCAGTAAATGTTGGCCTGTGCCATCAGCACGGGCATAAAGTCCTCCAGCGCGTCGTCATAGGCCTTGAGGGACGTCTTGATGTCCTCATTCGACTGCGCCAGACGCGCGTCCTGGATCTTCTTGGTGAGTTTGCGCAGCCCCTCGACGTGCTTGGTTGCCAGCTCGTCGTACTTCCTGTACGCGTCTTCGGGCGACGTTTGCAGCGTCACCGTCGCGTCCATGAAGTCGTAAAAGTCCTTGGACAGCAGCTGGAACGTCAAGTGGGCGTTCTCGGCCAACACGTCGGCCATGAGGTCGTGGAAGCCGTGCTTGGTGTACAGGATGAGCAGGTTGGAGAAGGTCTCGACGGGAAACGGCGGGTTCTGCAGCAAGAAGTTGAGCTTCTTGAAGCCGCCGTTCGGCTCCACGTCCATGTTCATGAGGCCGAAGTTGTGCAGCGAGACCGGGTCGAGCTCTTCTTCTTGTCGAGGCGGCATGTCCAGCAGCGCGTCTCGAGCGCCTTTGTAGTTCTTCATCTCGTACTCGATGGCGGCCTTGAGGTTGAACGCCTCCACGAGCGCCGTCTCCCGGAGGACCGTCGAGTTGCGCACGGACTTGACGTCGGCGTTCTGCTCGCTCTTGCTGCCTACGCTGAGCTCCGGGTGATCGCGGACGCCTTTCTCGATGATCTCGGCGATCTGCCGCATGGCGTTGCCGTACTGCTTCATCTTGAAGAAGCAGAGAGCGATGTTGTACGACAAGTCAGGCTGGTAGCCGAGGATGTTGAGCGCGTCCGCGAACTTGGCCCGAGCGGCCTCGAAGCGGCCTTCCTTGTACTCGATAGCTCCGTCAAACACGATGGTAGTGGGGTCGTCGGGCATGCATTCCTCCAGCACGGATCTGGTGGCCTTGACGTCGTTCTGCTCGTAGTACGAAGCCGCTCTCAGCAGGTGCACGCGTTGAGCGAACTGCTCGCTCTCAAGCTGACTAGCTCGCCTCGAAGCTGCGTCGTACTGGCCGGACTTGTAGAGCGACTGGGCCAGGTAGAGCTGGTACTCGTCCACCTCCGGGTAGCTTGCACAGAGCTGCTCGTACATCCCGACGGCCTGGTGGAAGAGCTGCATGTGGTAGTAGCAGTAGCCAAGCAACGACAAAGCTGCGCGGCTGTGCGGATGGTTCTCTAACTCGATCTGTAGGATGCGCACGGCCTCCTCGTACTTCTGGTCGCGGATGAACCCGTAGATCGTCGACGTGTAGCTGCTCCCAGCGCCATCCTGCGTCTGGAACATCGCTACGGCGCTGCAGACTCAACGTGTTGTCGCCCCTCGAGCGCTTTCAGGAATGAACGACTGTTGCGAACCGACACTGAGCGAGGATTTCGTGCAGCGATGAAGCGTCAAGTACAAGAAGGTGAACGGGATTCCTGCTGTAGAGATGCCAATGCTGTGTATTTGACTATCTACAACTCACAGCTAGCTTAAAACTTGACCACAGCGTCGAACATGGGAACGTCGCCGGCCTCCGACATGTGCTCCATGAATACACGCACCTTGGCGGGCCATTCGATGCCCTTCACCAGCGTGAGCGAGCGCAGTCGGCCGAACAGGTCCAAGTCGTCGTAGCTCAGATCCTCGTTCACGGACTGGTTCGAGTGGAGCATGGGCTCGAGCTCCTTCAGCAGCTCGTTGACCTTCGACACAAGCTCGGGCGACTTGGCAAGTGCGTCACTGAACGGCATGGACGCCTCACGCTTCGTCTTGAAGAACTCGCGCGACGCACGAAGCGTGAACTCCGGTAGTGGGGCTGCGTACAGCCGAGGGTTGTACAGCAAGTTCAGCGAGGGCATCGCGGACTCGATCCACTTGGCCAGGTCCGCTCGACCGGAGGCAGGCTTGAGGATGGGGCCGTCGCCGTAGTGGCTGTCCACGTAGCTCACGACGTCCCAGCTCTCCGTGAAGGGCTTCTCACCCACGGGAGCGAAAATGGGGGCCGCCTTGGTGCCCACCAGACTCGTCGGGGTCGCCACATCATCGAAGGCCATGAACACCACGTCGTACTTGACCTTCTTGAGTCCAAGCGCTACGCGTGCGCGACAGCTAAACGGACAGAAGTCGTAGATGAAGAGCTTAGGGTTCTGAAGGACGGATGCCATGGTCGACGTGGTGGTCGAAGTGTCTGCTCTAATGCTTTTTGAGTTATGAGAGCTCGGGAGCTCTGGCTTGCTTCCTTCGAGCATGGCCCTTTCCTACATCGGATTATGAGCCATCGTAGTGATGAGATTCACGTGCTTGAAGTGCTTCCGATCCTGTGGACGAGCTGCTTTGGTGCTTGGTGCGACACGATGGTCGGGCACAATGACGTGTACTTGAATCCGCGCAAGCTTCAGCGCAGTTGACTCTCGGATCGACGTGTCTACATCAGACAACCTTCACGCTCAAGTCTAACGGGGACCAACGGGTCCGCTCCATTCAACGAAGGCTACCACAAATGCGGGGGGAAAAGCTGATTCAGTCTACATGACGGACTCGTGCGGGTGCTGCGCTTGTACAAGAAGAGTGTAAATGCCGGCGCCTACGACGCCACCAGTGAGCGGGCCAACGATGGGGATCCAGAAGTAATAGCTGTCCGCCGTCCAAACCTTGGAGCCATAGCCGACGATGCACGTGAGCAACCGAGGGCCCAAGTCGCGCGCCGGGTTCATCGCGTAGCCCGTGTTCATGCCGAAACTCATACCGAGCGCCATGATCATGAGCGCGAAGGCGAACGGGGTGCCGATCGTGCCGGGCGAGCGGTTGTTCTGGTCCGTGATGGCGTAGATGCACAACAAGAGCATTCCTGTCGCCAGCGCTTCCGTGTAGAATGCTGTCAGGTTGTTGATGTCGTCGCTCCGGTACGTCGCGAAGTTGGACTGCGTGTTCTCCATCTTGGGGTCGACCTTCATGATCTTCTGGTAGTCGAGAAGGAAAATGGCGGCGGCGCCAACGAAAGCTCCAACAACTTGTGAAAGCCAGTAGCCAGGCACTTTCCACCACGGCAGACGTCCATACACGGCGTGCGCTAGTGTGACGGCGCAGTTCAAATGCGCTCCACTGACACCCTCGGAGCAGTAGACGCCCATGAGGACGCCGATTCCCCACGCGATGTTGATGCTGAGCCACGTGCCGTCGCTTTCGCCCGACAGGTTCACTTGGTTGTTCACGCCCATACCGAACGCGGTCATGGCGAACGTGCCGAGACACTCGGCGAGGCATTCACGGATGTGCGCGCTGTTCACCACGAACCATTTCTCGTGATGGTCCTCGTTGTGCTGGTACTGGCTGCGGTTTGTGCGGTGAAGCGAGCGCTCGCAGCGGTCGAGGAAGCGACGGTAGGGCGTGCTCGGAACGGCAGCGTAGGGCGCGCTGGGGGCCACGTCCACACTGCAGGGCGGCTGCATCTTGGAGCGAACGGATGTACGAAGTTCCGGAGAATCTTTCTGGATAATGAGGAAGGCGAAGAGTGCGCTCTGGTGCAAGAGCGGTCTGTCAGACCCAACGTTGACGCTCACACTGCCGGACCGGCGGAGCGTTGCCCTGCTCTGCGCGGCTCGCCGTGTCTCTCTCGGTCTCGGACCTCAATTGAGAGCCTTCTTCGTCAGGCCCTGGTCTGCTAACTAACGGAATCGGCGGAAAGCTTGGCGCGGCGAGTTCGGCGCTTCGAAAGTGCCAGCCTGAACGCAGCATGCGGACGTTCACCTTGCACCCTTCACCAGCACCATTAGGGCGAGGCACTGCGTGGTTTATTGCTTTGCATGGGCTGCGATGGTCGCTCGGTGGTCTCCCAGGGGTTCCCGGGCGACTTTGCGATCAACGTCACCAGAATACTGACAAACCTTCGTTTGCGCTGGCCTTCTCCCAGACGTCATTGCTGCTTCTGGATCGCCCAAGCGACAACGTTGATGCCCTCGATCTGAGGTCAGTCCGGTCGCGTCGTAGCCACAGACAGCAGCTTAATCTGCGGTGGAGCGGCGTGTGAGCATGGAGGTAGCCACCGCGCGGGTTGCTATTAGTACGGAGCGCATTGGTTAGTAGTGCCAACTAACTTAGCAGGCGGATGGTAACTGCACTCGAGCGTTGCTGCCTCCAGAGCCCTCACCCACGAAGGCGATCGCGAAGATCCAGACGCGGATCCCTTTGGAAACCAAGTGGTCGGTGCCTCGTCGTATCGTCTCAAAACTTCAGGTTTCGTGTCTTTGCTGACGCTGCCGCTGATCGGATGGAGATCATCGTCACCCCGCGTCTTGAAGCCAAGAAGTCCCGGGTTGCTGCTGCTTCTGGGTCGTTTGAATGGCCGACGAGGCAGCGTATGGCTCATATCGCTCCGTCGTTCGGCGAACGTGCAGCGTGGCGCCAGTAAAGAGATCAAACTCCGTCCCAAGCAGCCCCAGCAATCGGGGATCGCGCGGCCGTATCGTCTCAAAAGGCTCAGTAGCAAGGGGTCGAACGCACTCCAGAGCCTGTCGAGCGTTCAGCCAGGGCCAGAAGTTTGCTATGTGGATCAAACGACGTGTGTTGCAGTCTCGAACCAAGCCGCGCGATCTCCCGTTGGACAGCGGCAAGCTCGCCAAGAGAAGTTCCTCGGAAGCCTCGCTTGCTGCCGGGTCTGCAATTGAGCTCAGCACTCCTAGGATATATTGATACGCTGCAGAGGTGCCGCAAACGCTGGAGGCGAGCAAGCAAGCGCGCGTGCGTTCAATCTGCTGGCATTTGAAGCGCGTGGGAGCCCTCTTCCGCACGAGCGAGTGCAGATTAACCGACACACACCGCACTAACCTGCGCTACGTAAGTCCGCACACAGATGGCCTCGCTCCAAGGTGATCCCTGTCAGCCAGTACCTTAGCGGCTGTCGAGAGCAACCAAAGACACGAAAACTGAAGCTGCGAAACCAGAGCTCCGGCCACACGCCGTGCAGTACGAACTGCCATGACTCAGAAGATCGTTCGGTCGATCAAAGTGAAGGAACACGAGAGCTCTCTCTCTCTCTCCTCGTGGCCACAGCTTCAGCCGGTCGATCCGAGACGGCTATGCGTCCGAGCCCTGCCTCACTCCGACAATTTGATGGTCAGATGGAGGGGTTGCAGTAGACGAGTCGAGCGCAGCGCGTGGATTGGCCGGCCACTTCAACTTGCAGTCGGCGACAAAGGGATGCACGAACTAACCTGGTTGCGCACTGCGGCTGGAGATTGCTGCGCTCGCTACTTGCACTGCAAGGCTGCCATCCTGTGGGTCCGTGACGTAGTGGGAGAGGACCCATCGAGAGACACGGCGAGCCGCGCCGCGCAGATACGAGCAGCACAGGGCACCATTCGTGGCCGACTCAGTGCAGGAGAGTGTCCGATAGTTCGTCGGCCAGCAGGTTTGGCTCGCTCGTCGCGGTGAGCCACCTTCATTATCTCTTTTGACGCCTACGCATCAACGGAGCAACTCATCCGACCAATAGCGACAGCAACAAGACTCGGACTTCACCAAGATGCGATCGAACTTCGGCATGGAGCCCAACTTCGTCAGCAGCGGTCAAGTCGCGCTCGACGGTGGCGAGAAGTCCGCGTATTCTGCCTACGCCAACACCCCCTACACGCCGCGCGGACCCATCGACCAGTGCGATCGATCCCTGCACCACACCAACCGCAGCCGATACGACCGAGAAGAAGACCACCACGAGCAGTGGTTCGTCACCCGCA
>JAABLK010000349.1:0-32746 GCA_012295415.1 Phytophthora chlamydospora
GGTGCATACCGAATGCAGCGATGAGCTCTAGTAGACGCACGGCTTGCTCCACAGCCGCCCAATAGTTGATCCGGCCGACATCGCGTATTTCACCGGACGCAGCATAATTTTTGTTTTTACTTTTTTTTAAAGTTAAAATTATTTACTGTACTTAGCAGCTACTTCAGTCTTTCGTCAATGTTCCACTCCACTATCCAGTAATGCTGACGTCGGAGCGAGTGCTGGGGCCACGCTGGTCGCCCAAGGAGCTGCGTACGTTCTACATCCTGCTCAAGGCGCACGGGCGGCAGTGGGACAAGCTGGAGGAGCGTCTTCCGGAGCGCTCGCAGGCAATGGTGCGTGCGCTCTTCGACATGCACCGCGGCTACCTGTCGCTGCCCGAGGCGTCTCTCGAGGGTCTGTGCGCCATCATGGCGGACCATTACGAGGCGCAGGACGGACTGCAGCAGCGCCAAGTTTTAGACTATCACAGCCAAGAAGACATCGACGTGGGCACCATTAAACGAGAGCCTTCGGGTGACGAACCACCGGCCCGAAGCCGCAAGAAACGAAGACTGGAGAAGCTGCTGACAACGGATCAATTGGCGTCGCTGAAGATTCAAGCGGGGGGAGGCGGACACGTTAAAGTGGAGATGGAGAGGGGCTCTAAGAGACCTACGAGGAAGAGCATGACGCCCAGTAGGACCAGAGGCTGCTGGGACGACGGGGAGATGGGCGAGCTACAAGGCGCTAGGTTTGAGCTGCCCAGCTGCCACTGGTTCTACTCGTTCGTGGACGTCGATTTCTTCAGACATAATGAGTTCATGGAGTGCCTGAGCAGCATGGGGCTGGGGAAGGTGAGTTGATGGCTGGGGGCTTTGGGTGGAGATCTTGGGGCTGAAAGTTGGTACTGTGAGCAGATCACGGCGGCTGCGAGGCCGATCTGGTCGTCGGTGCGCGCCTCCATGGGGAGACCAAGACGGCTCAGTCCGCTCTTCTTTTCCCAGGAGAAGGACAAACTGGAGGCGTACCGAGCGGTGAAACGGCGGCTGGACCCGACGCAAGTGGTAAGCACAGAAGAGAGGACACGGGATTTAGAGAGAGGGTTGACGTGTTCTTGGTTGCTGCTGCTGTGTGTGGACTAGTCTGCAAGCAGAACGTGGCCTTACAAGTGCCCTGCTCCACTGCACCCTGGGGTCTCGGTGATCGGTAGGTTTCTTGTTGTGACTGAGTTTGTTGGAGGTGAGTGGTAAACTAAGTTGCTGGCTTTTGGCTACGTTAGTTTGGCTCCAGTCGGAGCGGCGT
Source organism: Phytophthora chlamydospora (assembly GCA_012295415.1). Lineage (NCBI taxonomy): Eukaryota > Oomycota > Peronosporomycetes > Peronosporales > Peronosporaceae > Phytophthora > Phytophthora chlamydospora. The sequence continues at coordinate 1,285 of JAABLK010000349.1, forward strand.
TTTCGGTTTGCTACAGTTGCTGCGGTTAACGCGAGCGAAGGAACGTGTGAAGTGCTTTCCGGTGGCCATGCCCCGCGTGTTGAAGCGGTGACGTGCAGTTTGGACAACGTGATGGTATTGGACTTCCCGCCGTGGGCAGAGAAGAGTGAAGCTACCGTCGCCGAGCCCAAGCTCGCTGCAACCACCTTACTGCGACGTGAAATCGGTTCACGCGGGGCTGCACCTATTCTCCCCACGTCCAAACCCAACTTGGCTGGGGACCAATACCGTGAAGACAAGATCCATGCTGTGCTCGACGTGAAGAGTTTACTTCACCGCAAGGAGCAGATCGTTTCTGCCATGGCTGACTTGAACAAACGAGTCGCTGAGCAGCAGGCGCAACTTCACGAGAACAATGCGAAAAAGTCCAGTCTGTGGACGACCCCGACAGCATTCTCCTCAGCAGCCGTCAAGGATCTCGTGTGGGCCAACTCATGCGAAAAGGTTCAGCTCCAGAAACAGCACGCCTGGCTTGCCGCGAATCTGGACGCTACCAACTCATACCTGAAAGCCGCGTTGCTGCGTCTTCAGTCTTTTTCATCGAGCAACCAGAACCGGAATGGATCATCTGATGCAGGCAGTGCTGGGCTTGCTTATCCCTCGGAGTCGCTTCCCTGGGGTGACGATGCTATGATGGAGCCAACTGAGACGCTGACAGAGGACCAGATGCGCTGGGCTATTGACTTCTTGGCTGCGAGCCAGCAGCGGGCCTCGGCGGTGGTGGCGGAGTCTGCCTTGCAAGTCGTCAAGGAAGACACGGTTCTGTCCAGCTTCAACACGCCAGCTAACGAGGTGCGTCTCGGTAGGGTGCTGCCCGAGACGATGCAACTGGTTGCCAACTGCGTCACGTTGATGAGCGTCCTCCACCGCCACGTCGCGGCTTCACCAGACGTTCCTCCTGTTGTGACGCAAAAGCTGGTGGAACGAGTGCTGGAGTTGCTGAAACCCTCCCACGAAGCCAACATGGATCTCTACGCTGAGCTCCGCGCAGCTGCAGAGAGCGCTCAGGCTCAAATGACCTTGCAGGCGTCGACTCGAGAAGCCGAGTAAGTATCGTGCAATGAAGGTTCGTTGTGAACACGTAATAGGCGTGTTACTTTGTGTGTATTTGTACGATTAACAAACTTCTAGTTCTACTCCTGGAGCTGCTTCTTGTCGACAGCGACCGAGATCATAGGCGAGCGCATGGAGGATTCTCGAGGCAAACTCATGAGCGAGCTCCAGCCAGAGCGGCCAGCCGAGTGCTTGTAGCCGTAACAGAAGTAGAAGACCACGCTAGCCGCCAGCCAGGCGATACTCGCGTAGATACCCGTGTAGTTGATCTGTGCGGCCAGGTAGAAGTTGGCCAGCACTGCAATCGTGGGGATGAACGGCACCAACGGAGACGAAAAGCAGTCGGCATTCGGGTGGTCCTGAGGGCACTTGAAGTACATGACGAAGCACGTGACGACCGCGACCACGAGGAAAATAATGCCGAGAACGAGGCACCACGTGTGGCCCTCGTTCGAGTAGCCGATCTGGTAGAAGAAGGCCGCCAACCACGCGGAGCCTACCATGAGACCGATTAGCTTGGGCGCCAGCGTCGGTGACTGCCTGCGCATGCGGATCATAAGCAGCGACGAGTTGGTCATGTTGAAGGACAGCAGAATGCCGAAGCTCACGACGTCCCAGAGCGTGTCGAACGGCACGAGGAAAGCCACCACAGTGAACACGACACCCGTGATGAGCGTGTTCTCAAACAGGTTGCCCTTGGCGTCGACCTTGGAGAAGATGCGCGGCATCAGGCCGTCACACGAGAGCGCATAGTTCAGACGCGGCTGCGCCAAGAAACTCACCAGCACCACCAAAGGCATGGTGCAAGTCTCACCAGCTCGGACAATCTGCGCGGCCCAGTGCTGGCCAGCGTATTCGAAGCCGGCACCGAAGCTCTCAGCCTCCAGGTACGGCACCAAGCCGGAGAGGGCCAACGAAGCGAAGGATGACAGGAACATGATGCCCACCACGGTGCCAATGACAGCGATCGGCATGATCTTCTTGGGGTTCTTGGCCTCAGCAGCGAGACAGCAGACCTCGTCGAAACCCACGTATCCGAAGAAGGCCGACGACGCACCGGTGATGATTCCCTGCGAGCCGAAGGCCATGGTGCCGTCGATGCTCTGGCGTTCAGGCACGAAGGGCGAGAGGTTGTCGACGTCGATGTAGGCGAAGCCGGCGACAATGATAAATAGCACCACTAACACCTTGATGGTCGTGAAGACGTTGATGAACCACTTGCTGAAGCGAATTCCCATGAGAAGAACTGCCACGCAGAGCGCCATCATCACCGCGCCCAAGATGTTGTAGTAGTCCTCGTTCAGCCACTGGTACGTGTGCTCCGGGTGCTCTTCCACCAGCCATTCCTGTACTTTGGTTGCCCAGCTTCGAGCCACGCCTGCTCCCGACACGCCGTACTCGAGTGAAACCAACCAAGCTGCGACCACAGCGGGCAGCTCACCAAGGGCGTAGAACGAGTAGGCGTAGGTGCTTCCCGACGACGGTACTTGAGTCACCATTTCCATGTAGGCCAGGGCGTTGATGCAGCAAACGACACCAGCAATGAGCCAGCTGACGAAGGCGGCCGGGCCAGCTGTGCCACTGATGATCTCGCCGGTGGTGGAGAAGATACCGCTGCCAACGGAGGCAGAGATACCAATGCAAAGCAAGTCGAAGACATTCATTTGGCGAGGAAGCTCCTCGGCAGCTTCCTCGGCCTTGATGACGGCCAGCGGCTTGGTGCGCAGGATGTTCTGCAGGAAGGTGGGCTTGGCCTCCATGGTGTGACGAAGCTTGACTTGACTTGGAAAATTGGTCGGATGGGCTCACGGAGTGTGATTTCCAGACACTGCAAATGGGCTGGCGAGTCTTTCGCGACTCGGAAGCGAATCGAAGAATGACGAGGAAAGCAGAGAACGCCGTCGGCCAAGCCGCACCTCGCAGCCTCGGCTACACCAGTCGCTAAACCAACCAGCAGACCTTCGTCCGGCTTTGACAAGGAACTCACGATCATGCCACCACTTGTTTTTACCTTCTGGTGCCCTCGAGCGCACTCGAGACTCGAGTCGAGTCGCAGTGAAGGCCTTGGGCAAGTGAGACGCCCCTTGTCGCGATTGAAGCATGAAAGGTGTCTTCAGAGTCGGGCCAGTCGCGCGCGGTTTGCAGCATCGATTGGCTCTTGGGATGAACACGGCACATCTTTCGCAAGCTGCTCATCCAAGAGAAAATGCTGGCAAAAGCGTCTTCCGCTGAGCTCGTGGTGAAGTCGCGATGACAACGCTGTCTGCGGTTCCTCTCCACTCGGAATCGAAGCGAGAGTTAAACACATTTGTCGCGAGTCCAAGCATTTGGTGATGTACATGTAGATGAGGGATGTACGGCGTCGATCGCGCAGAGTTATAAGCAAGTGGCAATACACCGGAAAATGGGGTCTAGTGTGGCGGCGGGGATGCTCTCATGGGGATGCTCGATTGAGACGCGGCCGCTTCCCTCCGGTGACTCACTCAGTGTGTATGAGTTCGCCCTCATACTTCGTGGTGAGCTCGCCAGCGCCAGCTTTGCCTGCTTCATCCCAATCCAGGAACTTCCTGATCAGCCGGGAAGCTTTGCACATTTTGTAGCGGGTTCACTCACTCACTACTTCTTGAGGCTCCCAAGCCAGAAATGACGCTTCGAAATCCTCCTGTAGACGAACGCCTGTAGACGAACAGGAAGTGTGAACCATCTCCCAGAAAGTTGTGGCCGCTTCAAGCCGAGATTGAATTGTTATCAACTCGTTTTAGGATATTCGGATGAATGCAAAACTTATCGACAACCTCTTTATGGCCGAACACGATATGTTGCAGACAGCAATCGATGCAAGCCGAGATCCGATCCGTTCCAGCACGAGATCAACGCCGCCAACCGCCGAAGAAATCCTCAAATTGTTGGCCACAGGCAAACACTACGATCGCGTTGCTGCCGCATCTGTGCACCGCTCATCCGTTTGGGCGATGGGATGAGTTTCGCGTTGTGGTGGTGCCGGTGTCGCATCCCTGACCGCTCCGGATCTCAAACGGTGCAAGAGGCAGGTGCATGGACTTGTACAAAGTATTACGCGCGGATGGTGGTCACTGCCCAAGCGGCTAGCGCCGCCGGGAAAACTCGTGAAGGATGTCCTCCACTGCCTTGATCTGGTGGCTCTGCTGTTGCAACTCTTCGTTCTTGGTCGCTTCCATCTCCACTTCGCCCGCAAGATCGACAACCCGCTGCTGCAGCGCTTCATTCTTGGCCACCTCCGCTTCCACCGAGTTTTCAAGCTCAGCAATCCGCTGCTGCAGTTCGTGAATCGTCCTCGCGGAATCCTTTTTGGAGATGCTGCACTCATCCTGCTCTCTGTAGCCCTCGACTTTGGCTTCAGCCTGACTGTCGTGCTCGAACGATTCGCTTCCACAGGATCCCGACGGCCATGGATCTCCGTCATATCCTACAGACAGTTGACCAGGTCTACCTTCGCTTCCAGAGTACCCCGATCTCTGTAATGACTCCTCATGGAGAATGGGAGATGCTCCGACCTCTAGGAGCCTCTCCTCGAGGAGCTTGTTCTGGAGTTTCACGATAAGCACGTCCTTCTCCAGCAGCTCAACACGCAGCGGCAGCGGTAGATACTTTACTTCACTCGTGTCGCTCGAAATGGACTCACTGGGATCACTGCTTGCTGTGCTTTTCTCGGCTGCAATGTCGACCATTCCGTTGATAAGCTCTCGCTCCAGCGTCTGGCGCTCTTGTAAATACACTTGAAGCAGCTCTCGGTCTGGTGCAAGGTCTCGTTGAAAGGCCCGGTCTCGCACAGCACTCAGATGTGCGGCCTGTAACTCGCACAGGTCGAACGCCGCCAGCAGCTCGGTGAGATCGTGAACTTGAGCACGCAAAGCTGCATTTTCCCGTTCACGCAGATCATCGCAGGTGGAGATGGTCTGGGCGAATCTCTTGAGACGTTCGCGCTGCTTGGACGAGGCCTGCTGCCGGACTTCTGCGTCAGATGCAAGCGACATCACGTGGCTCGCTTAAACTGAGCCTTGCTTCGAAGGCGCTTTCAACTGCTAATATAAGTGAAGGAGCCGCCAACCGGGCGGCAGTACTTTCTCGGGTAAGCGAGCTGGAAGTAGCTGCAGTGCTGCCCCGAACGCTGTTGATATCAATCGGCACGGCCCAGACGGACAACACAGAATGCTAGCGTGCGCTGGCGTATTATTTCTATAGGTTTCAAGTCTACTCCTGAAGCTGCTTCTTGTCGGGAGAGATCATGGGTGAACGCAACGACGACTCGCGCGGCAAGCTCATGAGCGCGCTCCAACCCGTCCGTCCGGCCGAGTGCTTGTATCCGTAGCAGAAGTAGAAGATGACGCTGGCACCCAGCCACCCGAAGCTAGTGTAGATTCCCGTGTAACTGAGCTGCGCCGCGAGGTAGAAGTTCGCCAGCACCGCAACGGTGGGGAGGAACGGCACGAGTGGCGCCTCGAAGTTGTCTCCATTCTGCAGCACTTGCGGACACTTGAAATACATGACGAAGCACGAGATGATCGTGACCACGAGGAAGACGATGCTCAATACGAGGCACCACGTGTGGCCCTCGTTCGAGTAGCCGAACTGATACAGGAAGGCGGCCAGACAAGCGGACGCGACCATGAGACCAATGAGTCGGGGGGCGAGCTTGGGAGAGTCCTCGCGCATGCGCACCATAAGCAGCGACGCCATCGACATGTTGAAGGAAAGCAGCATACCGAAGCTCACGATGTCCCACAGCGTGTCGAAGGGCACCACGAAGGCCACAACCGTGAAGAACGCGCCGGAGATGAGCGTGTTCTCAAACAGGTTGCCCTTCTCGTCCACTTTGGAGAAGATGCGCGGCATCAGACCATCACAAGACAGGGCGTAGTTCAGACGCGGCTGGGCCAGGAAGCACACCAGCACCACCACGGGCATCGTGCAGGTCTCACCGGCACGCACAATCTGAGCGGCCCAGTGCTGGCCCTGGTACTCGAAGCCAGCACCGAAGCTTTCAGCCTCCTGGTACGGGACCATGCTCGACAGCGCCAGCGAGGCGAAGGCCGACAGGAACATGGTGCCTGTCACGACACCGATCACGGCAAGCGGCATGATCTTCTTGGGGTTCCGTGCCTCGGCAGCGAGGCAGCAAACCTCGTCGAATCCGGCGTATCCGAAGAAAGCGGACGACGCGCCGGTGATGATGCCCTGCGTGCCGAACGCCATTGTGCCGTCCACTTCCTGACGTTCAGGCACGAAGGGCGAGAGGTTGCTTGAGTCGGAAAAGCAGAACCCGGCTACGATGATGAAGAGCACGATGACGACCTTGATGGTTGTAATGGTGTTCACGAACCACTTGCCGAAGCGGACGCCCACGAGCAGTACCCCAACGCACAGCGCCATCAGCACGGCACCGAGAAGGTTGGTGTAGTCTTCGTTCAGCCACTGGTACGTGTGCTCCGGGTGCTCTTCCACGAGCCATTCCTGCACCTTGGAGGCCCAACTGCGAGCCACGCCCGAGCCAGAGATGCCGTACTCGAGCGTCAGCAGCCAGGCCGCGATCACGGCCGGCAGCTCGCCCAGTGCGTGGAACGAGTAGGCGTAGGTGCTTCCCGAGGACGGGATGCGGGTCACCAGTTCCATGAAGGCCAGGGCGTTGAGACAGCAGACGACACCGGCGATGATCCAGCTGATGAAGGCGGCAGGGCCCGCCGTGCTGCTCATGATCTCACCGGCGGTGGAGAAGATACCGCTGCCAACGGTACTTCCGACGCCAATACAGAGAAGGTCGAAGAGCGAGAGGTGACGTGGGAGCTGCTCGGCCGTCTCCTCGGCGTGGATAACGCTGAGCGGCTTGGTGCGCAGGATGTTCTCCAGGAACGTGGGCTTGGCCTCCATTTCGACTGGTTTGTTCCGCTTGGTCTCGACTCGACTGAGCTCAGGTAGTCTCCCCACGGCGGCTTCGACGGAGAAATGCAGAATGACAAGAGCCCCGAGGCTGCTTGGGTGTTGACGGAGGGGGTGGAGCAGAGCGATTGGAGCGTGTCGCCCTTTCTTGGCCGAGCGTGTCACGCATACGCCGCTCGCCATTTCTTTTCTTGGTCCAAGTGACAGCCGCCGACATTTTCTCCTGGCTGGGGATTCGAGACAGCGATCGAGTCGTGGGGGCGACGCCAGCACATCGCGTCGATCTTCGGCATTGCAGCCTGCAACGTGCACCGGAAAGTGGTGCCAACGAGGATGCGCTGGAATGGACCGTCACATTTGCTAAGTGTGACTTTTCAACTTCCAGGTCTTAAGGTGAAATTGAGAATTCGATCTTATTGTTATATTTCGTAAAGGCTATCATCTTGTTACAATATTGAATAAAAGCCTCACACCCACGATCAGCCGGCCTTTGTCGCACATATAAAGAGGTTATTCTTCACGACCCAGCCGAGCCAGCCGTACACAATCTAAGGTGAGTGTCGAACGCAGTTCAGCATTGAGCCGGTCTCAGCTGTTGGTGCAACCAGCATCACAGCCTCGTAGTCTGGGTGCTCTCGGCGCACGTGCTGCACGAGGTTCGTGTTGCCGTTTCGGCGGGTCTGCTTCCGCACCGTGCCGCAACGACAGCGAAAGTACTCTGTGATGGTCTCGTCCATGTCGTCACGGCACGGACGGAAGTAGAACACTGCTACTTGGGCTGGAGTGAAGGTGGCGTGACGGGGGTACAGGGCGAGGACCATGGTGATTCGGGGGCAGATGAGAGTGCTGGGGCTTGGCTCAAATGAGCTAGTGCAAGGCTCCGTGATCGTGGCGTTAATGAACAATACGCCGTTTCACGTCTACCCCGGCTGTTTTGGTTCTCAAGTCGAGTACACGAAGCGTAAGACGTTGACCTTACAAAACGGTGACATGATTTTCTTTCGTGGAGACCTCGTGCACGCTGGTGCCAAGCACAATGCGGTGAATTATCGTCTCCATTGCTACGTCTGCCGGAGAGGCATCAAGTAGAAGCCTAACGCCACAGAGGCGGTTGCCTTTAGATCGTTCAGGTGCCCCAAGTGCACGTTGCTTGAGCCCACCCGTGCAAAGCTCGCTGAGCACAAGCGCCACTGCACGGTAAACGGATGCTACGTCTGCCCAGATTGCAATAAAGCTTTTCGGCTCCCGAACAGCCTCACGAAGCACAGGAGCCGCGGGCACAGACGCCAAGGTGAGGCTGGCATGGAAGAGAAGGCGGAAGGCCACAGAGACGACGAAGATTGTGGCGATGACGCGGCAAGCATCGAAAGATTAGAGAAGAGCGACAACGAGGAGCGACAACGAGGAGAGCGACGAGGAGAGCGACGAGGAGAGCGACGAGAAGAGCGATGAGGACAAGAGCGCGAGTGACGAGGAGAGCAGCGCAGATAGCATGATTGACGAGGATGAGTAGGACGGCGACTGTAATGAGTCCGAAGAGATTTTCCTAGCGTATATCGACTCGACAGTGAAAGTGGCTGGTCCGTCTCCGTAGTCGGATGAGGCCTCCTCCGAGGACGTATCGTGTCTTGGGAGCTCGAGAGACGGGCAGCACCAGGGCGTGGTCCGAGCGCGCTCTTTCAGTTCCGTCCAGGCGCAGCGCAGCGCTCCGGTTGAGGTTGAGGTTGAGGGGCGATTGAAGGTCCTTGGCAGCGGCTTCGGGACCGCTTCGCTTCGCCAACAGTGCGAGTTGCTGCTGGCGCTTGTTCTTCTTGGGCATTGCGAGTTGCGAAGTGCACTGCTGGTGAGTAGCAATCGGTTGAAGTAATGTTGAAGTGCTCGACTCTAAATGCATCGGAGCTCTTTATTGGCTAATATATTTTTATCCCACTGCTTTGCAAAAATATATTTTTATCGATGCAAAATCGACGCCACGATTACGTAAGATGATACTCTACCTATTCGTTTCAGAAAGTATTACAATCAACAACAGGAACTCACCGTGTGCGAAGTTCTTCTCCTCCTTCAATAATGATGATCCAAGCACACGAAGACCCGCAACATATAGATAATGAGTGGACCGACAAGGTTACGATTCGTTTGAGCTTTTTTAGACAGCTCTGAAGAGTTACGTTGACACCAAACGCATACCATAAAAAGCAGGGAGTGTAAGTGAGCTAATGTCTTCTAGATTATAAAGCTAGCTGCTACTGTCGCTGCTTATACGGGCTACGGTTGTCACGTCCCACATGCTGCGGTTGACCCGAAGAAACGAGAGCCGCTTGAAGTTCGCTGGAAGCATGGAGCGCCGCTCTGGGGTCCGTACGAGCTTGCACTGCGAAAACAACCTCTCCACAGTGTTCGATGTCGGGGGAACCATGGCCACTAGCGGCGAGTAACTTGGGGAGGTTGCGGAGTGCTTGCGCTTCTTGCCCTTGTCTTGAAGGAGCAGCGAAGCATAGTCCTCGTCGCGCTCGGTTCGCTTCTTACCGGTTAGTAAAGCCGCTTCAAACCTCTTCAATGCCGCTGTCTCCGCCGGGGAGAGAGCAGTATCAGCGATCACCTTGACGACTCCGGACTCGAAATCTTAGCCGTCGACTTGAAATGTTCTGCCATAACTGGATACTCTGCGACGAGGGCATCGAACATGAGGCGCACCTCTGCCATATCAGTGTCGTCACGTTGTAGTCGCTTGCAGATGTTGTTGAACTTCTTCAGACGCTCGAACAAGCCGACCAACTTGCGGTGCTTGGCACCCGTGGGGATCAGTTCTTTAACAGCGTCGACCTTCTTGATTGCGGCGCGAATCCGGATGTACCGCTCTACCGTCTCGAAGGTAGACGACCAACGAGTGACGTTGCGCTTGATGGGGTTGAGCTCTGTGTGCTTCTTTAGCTCTGCGAAGTTGTTTTCGTTCCGCAGCGCAATCATGAGCGTATGCACTTCATCCAGCGCGTCCTCGTACTGCACCAGGAACTTGTTAACGGCCAGGTTCAACCTATGACTGGCACAGCCGACCAGAGGGACGCCCATCTTGTTCGCAATACAGAGGTTGGTGTGGCACCGTGCCGCAACGACATCGAAAGTACTCTGTGATGGTCTCGTCCATGTCGTCACGGCACGGACGGAAGTAGAACACTGCTACTTGGGCTGGAGTGAAGGTGGCGTGACGGGGGTACAGGGCGAGGACCATGGTGATTCGGGGGCAGATGAGAGTGCTGGGGCTTGGCTCAAATTTAGAAGTGAGAACGCCTGTCAGATGTGGCGGAATCCTGCCGTAGCAAACTGTTGGTCCGCGTGAAGGTTTCCCTTCCGAGCAAGTCTGGCTGGCTGTGAGATACCCATAATGGTAAAGAGTTCAGTTCATAAATTATGGAAGATGATCCCAAAAGATTTTCGTCTGCTGGAGCCCCCCCACCCCGGCAGGCAACAAACGGCTTCGGGCACTGCTCAAGGACCTCAAGAAGATTGAGTCTGTGTCCAAGGCCCTTTATGGAGACAACGTGAGTTTGCTGGATGTGCGGGTGTGGTTTGATGGCTTAATCACCATTACACCATACTACGCCACGTATCTCGGTTAGTTTGTTTTTACTTATTGGCAGGCTAAACAATTTATTGTGTGCAACAGGACCCCGGGTCGACATCGTGCACAGCCTTGACTTCGAGTCGGGCTGCGTTTGGGTCCTGGGATGGAGGTGAACCGCCTCACGCGAGGCGAGAAGGCTGCATCGCGCCCATTTCGCTGTGAGGATGCGAGTGATCAAGCGCAATTAAGTGTTGCCCAATACGCAGAGAGTGGTGATGAGAGCTCGTTTGTAGAGCAGCTCCAAAAGCGACGCCGCCTAGCAGTAGTGGAGCCAACGTACGAGCTGCTCGGGAGCATCCCACCTACTTCTAACGTGGCTGAGCGTTTTTTTTTGCGTCGCCAGAACGACTTACGACCAAGCGCGACACAGTCTGCAGCCGATATACCTGGAGAGTCTGCTTTTCGTTGGCAAAATGAGGAGTATTGGTCGTGGATGAAGCTACGAGATAAATGGTAAAATGATGTTCAGTTATGCTCTAATGTATTTGATGGTCGTTGTGGATGGCATTATTTATCCGTCGACAGAAGACATGCAATTGCATTATTTATGCTGTATAGGTGCTTATGATAAAGAACAATATCATGATCGGGAGTCCTGACGGTTCAACTTGCTGGATTACTTTTTTTTATGTGTTTTAAAAAGTCAATTTTACTTTCCCAGTTTTGATGTTGGGTACCTCAAGCTTGCTAAACTCGAGCTCCATATATTTCCCATTCTCTTCGTTCTAGCTGCCGAAGTTATGTGCACACATGTAGTCACATCCTGCTCAACCCTAAGGTTGCCACTGTATTTCTGCGAGAACCAAGCTGCGCGGCCGTAAGCTCTACGTGACTACTTCTAGATATGATTCCTAATTTTAGTCTGACTATTTTTGTGTCTCCAATTTGGACCCCATCTGTGTCGAGACACTTCTATGCGCCATGGAAGGCCTCACTCGGATTATTAAGCGACTCATCGCCGCCGAGATGCCCGCACGGTTTGGGCTAATCTTCGACGGCTGGAGCCACACGTCGGAGCACTTCATCGCCGTCTTCGCGTGCTACGAGATAGACGGCGTCACGAAGACACCCCTCTTCTGCATGCCCCCTCTACTGAACACGCTCGACGAGGACCTCTCTACGCGTGGGCATTACGAGTTCCTCGCCGACATGCTGCCTCGCGACTACGGTAAGCAGGGAAGCCGATAAATATATTTACTGAATATATATTTATGGAAAACCAGTAAATATCTTATTTAAGGGAGCACGCTGTTAGATGTTACGTACTTTGAAAGCTTGATGTATCCGTACACAACATTTATCTCGGAAGCCGACAGCCAACGTTTCGTTGTTGGTTCTCAGGGCTCTCGCTTGATCAACCTCACTAATGCACCTCACTCTGCCATTTAACGAGCCCAATCAAGCTACCTCATCAAGTCTAACCATGTCCGACAATCGCCTCGCCCCCAAGCTCACCAAGAGCAAGTTCACGCCAAAGCACGTAGCGGCGGTCTACTTCAAGCCGCTTCTGACCGAGGATGGCGACCCGACTGGCCTGCAGGCCTGCAAGGCGTGCGGCAAGACGCGCAAACACACGCCCAAAACGGGCTACACGAACCTCGTGTCGCACGTGCGGTTCGACCACCCGAGGTTCCAGGTCGAGATGGAGGAGGCTAGCACTGCCACCACAGGCACCTTGCTGCCGTGGGTTCGCCAGAAGGCGTCTAACCGCTACGCATGGCTTCTCTGGGTCGTCAAGGGAAACCTTCCCTTCTCCTTCGTCGAGATGGAGACGACAAGACGGTAACGTGTTGCTTTTTTCTGATTGTCATGCAGAATTTGTCTTACTTGTGTTTATTTTTAAAGGTACACCAATTATCGTCTGTCTGCAAGGAGATACTTGGGCGCGATACGTGACGAAGGCGCCTGCGAATCAAGCTGCAAAATTGAGGTACGCAATATTTGACTCTAAGCCTGGTCATATTTTAATTTTTCCAATATTTATATATTGGTTTTGAGAAAGGCTGAAGACTTCTCTTCGACTGAAGTTGCGGTACGAGACGCGCTGGGGCTCGACCTACACGATGCTTGCGCGCTACTTCGAGCTGCGTGAGTTCATCAGTGCGGACGACGAGGAGATCACCGAGGAGATGCCGTCCCCAACAGCAAACCGGCGGCTAAAGGCGCTCCTGGCTCAGCTGGCGGATGTGGAGTCCGTGTCCAAGAAGCTGCAGTACGATGACCTTTACTTGCTGGACGCTCGTGACCTGCTTGGTGGTTGTCTGGAGATCCAACCATCATTCACCAACTACCTCGGTACATGTGTACAGCTAATTGCTACGCATTTGTGTTCTAGCTCTTTTGTTGTAGCGCCAAGAGCTGATATTACTCATTCGCCCGATTTTGAGTCGGGTGTGTGGCTGGCCAAGCGAAATGCCTCTCTCATCCGGAGCGCGCGGCACTGCAGCCAGTTTTGAGGGCTGAGAACGTGACAGAGGGACATACGGGCGACGCGGGACCCACCAAAATGAGCTTCGCCGACCGCATTTTGAAGCGGCGCAAGGTCGAAGTCGCACCGAGCGCATACGAACTGCTGGCCGTCATTCCACAGACGTCTAACATCGTGGAGCGGCTGTTCAGCGTTGCTCGGATGGTATTGCGCTACGAAAGGAATCGCATGACACCGCTGACGATACCCTCGGAGCGTAGTCGGGCTCAGGGTTGACCACCCGCTGCGCTGCTAGCTAGAGGCGCCGCACTATCCACGCTTGCCTCTCCGCCACGGCCTCGCCTGATTTGTGGCGTTCAGTGTTTCTTCGTCCGGATACGACCCTCCGTATCCGGCGTCTTGGTGGGGAATGTGTGACGGGGTTACATAATAATGTGTGTCACACATAACTTGTGTATGAACTTCAGTTTGTGTGTTCACCAACTCGACAATTAACCAGAAATCAGTAGGTGACTTCACAGCCACCCAATACTCATTTGACTAGGCTCTACTATGCTAAATAGTGAGTCCTATACATTCAGACAACAGGCGGCTCTGCCGCGATAAACAAACAATACATTCAGTTCACATTTTGAAGCCTAGGGTTCATTGCCTTTGGTTAAGGTATACAGATCCTCTGGAGACTTTAATTAGCCTTATTAAGGCACTCGTGCAAACTCTCGTATAGAGCGTGCAAGCTATAAAATAGCACTAGAGACTCTCTGGGTCTGTGTCTTCCTCTGACGCTAAAGCTACGGCAGCCCCGCTGCACCCACCGAGCTCGTCAGGCAGGTATCGATTGATGTCCGCGGTTCTGGTGTCCACTCCAGCCAGGAGTCCCAGCTCCTCGCGGACCTGACGCAAAAGCGGCATCGGCTTTGCACCCCTTTAGGAGTCGTAAATGACCTTGTTCATTTTGTGATTGTGCTTTGAATCTGCACCAAAATAATTGTATGTTAATCGACAACCGGCTGATTGTACCAGGTAGCAGGACTCACCTCCATCTCAGAGACGACGCAGATCTTCCACAAAGCCCGGCCCTCCGAAATCACCTCTTCTGAGCGCACGAGATATCCTGCTTCACAACCAGTGAATCGGTAATCTTTGTCTCTGATCTTACATGTTGTGCTTCGCCGCGGTTTCAGAGCTCCGAACACGAAAACGCATAAAATTCTTCACTTCATAGCTGCGTCAAACAGCTTCCAACTCGTCCCTGTTCTTCGGTACTTTCTGCGACAACTCCGTCACAACGTTGTCCATTGAGTTATGGGCTTTTTCATCTTTTCGCTGGATTCCCAGGTTTTGGATCAACGAGTCGGCTTGCGGCTCGGTTGTCGCGGACAAATTGGGTTCGCCATTCGTATGAATTTGGTAGCTCTACGATCATCGCTGTCCGTGCTGGCTTCATCATTCTCAGTGTCGTCAACTGTCCGTTTGCGTATCTGGTTTTGCGCCGAGTTTACGACGCGCGCCATCACTGACTCGGCACGATCATCGCCTGTTTTGGCTGCCAATCCGTGCAATTGAGTACCGCAAGCAACAATACAGTTGACAACATAGTCAGCAACATAATCAGCAACAAAGCAACGTTACCTGCAGTGCAATCTTCATTAAGCGTGACAACGTTTCCAGCAGCAGAAGCATCTTGTGCGCCACCTCCACTATCCGCTCCATCGCCTCCAGCAGCAGCCACGATCTCTGTATCATCAGATTGACCACCCGCACTGTCATCACTAACAGATACCACAACCTCTGCATCTCTATCATCCACACCACCATCAACAGCAACGGCTGCATTTCCATCGCCACCTCCAGCTCCCTCGTCACCAGAAGCGGCACTCTGTAAGTCTCCACCCCCATCTTTAACGCTAGTAGCATCCACATCTTCGGTACTGTCTTCTTCAGCTACTTCCGTGTCGATAAGAATGTGCAGGCTTATGCCTGCTATCACACCGTCGCTTCTGTCGCCTGGGGGCTCCTCCACCTCTCCTAGAACTTCCTGCTCGTCGTCTACACCGTCGTCGGGGTCTTCTTCCGGAACGTAGTCTCCGTCGTCCTCGGAGTCCTTAACGAAGCATCGTGCCGTTCGAATGTAGCCAACAGCCGCACGCTTCCGCAGTGAGGCACGTCGTGACGTAGCTAAAATCAATACAAACCAACGCGTTTGAGGTGTTTCTTACGATATCGCCTTATTTGGATTGTACCTGGGTCTGCTGTTGCAGCTGCACGGTCCACAGGCGTCGGCCCCACTGTCGTCGATGTCGCCTTCTTGGTCCCATTTCTCTTGCTGGCGTTGGTCTTCTTGGGGCACCGCTGCGTGTTCCTTCATTCGTCATGCTCGCCGCCGTCTGTGCCGCTAGCTTTCTCGCTGATGCAAAACGAAATGATAGACGAGGTGAAATTGATTTTAAAACCCTGTAAAACACCTCAAATTTGAATGGGGATCGTACTTAATCGAACGAAAAATATCGCAACATTTAGATGTCCAAATGTGAGATTTTGTCGAAAGGGAAATTTTCGTAAATTTCCCAGCAGCACTAATGCCTTCGTGTGTTGCTCTGAGCGAGCTGTCGTACTGATCTAAAAAACTAGTAGCACAACCTTCCCGTCCGTCTGTTTGTCACACGCCTGTCTTGCGGCCTACAGCTACCACATTGCATGCTTGGCCGCGCCTTCTTGCGCCGCAGGCGCCCTGTCCAGTCGCATACCACCATCGTGCTGACTCGAAAAACTATGCCCGAAATTGCAAAAATAGCCTCTGTCACCACTTATTCGCCCCGCCATTGGCCCAAATCCTGTTTTATTCCCGTGCCTCTCACATTTTGCCCCTTTTCCAAATCGACCCGCGGCGGAGCGACGACGAGCTCGGACGGCGGCGCTCGTGCTGCGGCCCACATGACTCCACACGCGTGCACAGGCCAGGTACGCATAGCTCTTTACTTGATTTAACTATAATACCAAAGACGGTTTCGGGAGTTCCCCCTGTTGGGATAACTGGGCGGTTGCCGCCGAGCGCAGCGACGGTGGCCCCACCTCCCATACTTGATTAAATGGGTGTGGTGTGGACCACGCTCTCGCACTTAAGCCGTGGTGGGCTGTGATTGGACGAAACTGCAGCGGCCATAGCACACATAGGATCGAACGCCATAGGATCGAGTGACATAGGACTGAACGACATAGGATCAGACGACGTAGAATTGAGTGACATAGGATCGAACGACATGGAACGTAGCCATAGGATCATACTTTGACGTATGATTGAAGGTAGACATAGGTTTGAAAGACATAGGACGTAGCCATAGGATCGAACATACCCATAGAATCGAACGACATAGGACGTAGCCATAGGATTAAACGACATAGGATACTGCGTTGTCATAGGATACTACGTAGTCATAGGATCGAATGTAGATGTAGTACAAGACTGTGCCTAGTATATAGGATCGAGCGCAGCCATATGATAGGATGTAGACGTACGATCGGACATAGCCATAGAATAAGACGTTGCCGTAGGATAGTCCTGGACGTACCATAGTAGCGCACGATGCAGCCTCGCCATACCGCATGCCGTAGACTGGACGAGCCATACCGAACCATAGTACTGGACGACTGGACGGAGCCGTGTACAGGACGACGTAGCATTGGACGTGACTGCACCAAAATATTGAACAGCGGTGCACCGTAGTTCAGAACGCAGCCGTACCATAGCATTGCCCGCGGTACTGAGCACAATCATAGTACATGACGATATACTTCTGGACATGACTGCACGATAGTGCCGGACGAAGCCGTGCCATAGAATTAGACGTAGCTATGCCGCAGTACCCGACGTAGCCATAGTGACGGCAATGGTCATAGTACTGGACGACATGGCCCTGGACCAGGGATGGTAAAAGAAAGCATCCTGGAAATCTTCTTTTGAATAAAAGGAGGCAAAAGAAGAAAATCGGGTGTTTTCTTTTAATGCACATGCAGGTAAGCTATCCTTGAACTACAAGATCATCTCCGCTAAGTTGTCGCTGTCATCCGCGCTGCCGTTGTCATCATCCGAGGACTCCAGCTCGATGAGTTCGTGTTCGTCCTCTTCCTTCTCCTCTGACGAAACGTTGTCCCACGCGGTGTCAACATTCAGCTGGTTGGCGTTGGCTTTGATGTAAACAAGCTTCGTCACTTTGTCAGGCGACAGTCGATTCCTCAATTTTGAATGAACGAACCCAAAAGTTGAAAAGTTCCGTTCCGACGCAGCGCTCGATGCTGCCATTGAAAAGACACGCACGGCGATTGATTGAAGCTCCGGCCAGTCAGTTCCATCGGACTCCCAGTACTTGAGTATGCGTTTTTTTTTACAGATCCATCCACTCCTATCTGCCCAAGAACGGTGTAGTCCACGTCTGCAATCCTTCGCTTCTGCATGGCTTCAATTCGAAAGGCTGTATACTGCACTAAAATGTTTTCTTGACGCTCCGCTCTGCTGTAACCTTCTTCATCGGGAAAATGACGCAGCAGAGTTTCTGCGTTTTGACGTGTAGTGCGATCCATACCGTTCCCCAAGAAACGTGGATCAAGAGTGTTTCCGAAATCGTGGGCAACACCGTAAATCAACCTAAATCGCTCCTTAACTTTCTGCGCCAGAAATGCCTCTTGCTCTGCTGATAATTGTGGAGTATTCTTGAATCGGGTAGGTAGTATGTTGAAAGCCTGGTATACTTCCGAGACTGGCACGGCATCGCTTTGGAAAGCTGTGATGAATTCATCAACTAGGGCAAGAAGGGTGAGCGATTTCGTTATGTTCAGCATAAAATCGGGGTCTGTCAGGAAAGTCTTGACTTTCTCGCGAAGCTTTTTGCTTTTTGCCTTTTCCACTGTCACAAACGAAACCACGTTCGGCAACAATTCCTGTGAGTATACTGTCGGACTCGTTGATTGAACGAAGACAGCCTTGT
This sequence comes from Phytophthora chlamydospora, assembly GCA_012295415.1. Taxonomy (NCBI): domain Eukaryota; phylum Oomycota; class Peronosporomycetes; order Peronosporales; family Peronosporaceae; genus Phytophthora; species Phytophthora chlamydospora. The sequence goes on from JAABLK010000349.1 coordinate 19,325, forward strand.
AAGCTACCCCATCTTGTTGGTGCAGGAAGTTGAAGGCGTATTTTGTTGGCTGCATCTTGTGCACGCTCCAGTTGTGTCTTGGGAATGTGGTGTGACTTGAAAAACTTAACAATTTCTCGGCATTGGGCAGCAAACTGAAGCAATTGCTTGAAAGGGTATTCTGCGGGATACTGTTTCTTGCCTTGTTCATCACTTCGAGTTTTTTTCGCGCCAAAAATGTCTTTGACGAGCAGGTGCAGGCCGTGGGCATGAAAAAACATGTTTGGAAATGTGTTTTGTAAAAGCAGCCATGCGTTTTTATTGGCTCGACTGTTGTCGGTAATGGCCCCGCCGACGGTTGTGCCAATTGAGTTTATCACTCGACCAAGATCGCTAGCAATTCACTCTGCATCGTGACTGGTGTCGCCGGTCGACACAGACTCGAGGAAAAACGACAGACCTTCGGTGACAGCCATGTAGTTAACGATAGGATCATTAAGTACTTTCGACCACCCATCAGATGTAAGGCACACAGGCTTCATGTTCTTCGCCAACGTGACATCTACACCGCCCTTGATATCGCGAAAGCACAAATTCAGCAAGTCATCTCCTAAATTGTGGCGGTGGGGCAACTTGACCCCAGGACGACATATGTCGAACGCTTCGCGAAGATACGTGTTCTTAACGCGTGCAAACGGAGTGCCGGTGGTGTAAAAGTGCATGGCGATTCGTCGGTGAAGAAGGCCTTGCTGCTTCTTAGTGAGTTTTGGGAGGCCAAACTGGTCCATCTTCTGCTGTGTTCTAGGTTTCGAAGTAGTCGGCGCAGGTAAAAAGAATGTAGCAGCTTGCTTGACGGCTTGCTGCTTGCTGGGAAACCAATCAGGCCGTTCCTGAACCCTCAAGTTCTTCATCTTTTGAATGAAAGGCTTGCATCGCCGGAGGTGTGTGATCACTGAGAGCGTCTTGTGGTGGTGGCGGACGGTCTCCTTGCAGTTCTTGCATACAGCGTGGTTCGGCGAACTGCCTTTGTATACCTCAGCGTCATCCGAAAGGTGTGCCCAACACGCGTGAGCTGGCTTCCCTCTCTTTCTTTTCCCAGCTTCCACTGAACTTGAATGACCACCCGGCGCATTCGCTGAGCGAGGCGGCGTTGGCATCCCCTTCTATCAGGGATGAATGAGGTGAATTGCAGTTGGGGGTGAGTGCGTACAGGATACACGAGATGTGATGGGGTTGCTTCTTGTGGCTGTTCATGCAGTATTTCGAGCGTACAGTCCGATAAGAAGCTGAAACCAACGGTCTGAGCTGCAGTCCATTATTAGAAGAGAAGAAGGATTTCAGTCTGTTCGTTCGATCTTCTTTTTCTTTAAAAGAAGATAAAAGAAGATGGGACAAAAGAAGGCTCAACATCCCTGCCCTGGACACAGCTGCCGATATTAAACGGATGGATGTGATGCGACCCGGCCCGGACGTGTTGAACGGGGACGCGCTCACGGAAACGTCGTGACGTTAATCGGATACACAGTGCTGGGGGGTAGATACATAATTGACACGGTGGCAGTAGTGTAGCTTGACTTCAAATGGAAGAGTGCATGCTTCAAGCACTGACTAACACCCGTGGCTTGGCACCTGCCGAGCGCAGCGAAGGCAGGAACTGTTGAGTAGTGAAGCGAGCTGGGACCAAACATTGTCCAACCACCCGCGAAGCGGGCGGCGAGAGGCCTAGTCCTAAACATCAATTGGAATTTTCCTGTCCGTCCGTCTGTCACGAAATAAGCGTTATGTCTGAGACCGGGCTACCATTGGCCTAAAAGCTGCCGAGCGAAGCGAAGGCGGCCCCGATTGGCCGAAATGCTGCCGAGCGAAGCGAGGCGGCCCACGCTCATTGGCTCTTAATGGCTCTGTGCGTTTCGGGGCCCTCAGGCCCCGACCACCCCGGTTTAGTGACCAAACACTGACAGTAGTGCAGCGAGCCTGCAGGCGAGCGGAACGGGGCAAGCAGGCGAGCGGTTAACAAAATCCCACCGCCGCGTAGCGGCGGCGCTCGGCTAGTGTTGTAGTAATGTGCGTTCTACATGAAACTTCCTTGGGCGGTTCATTGTATCAAACTCCGCCAAATCGCCCAAGCGTAAACAATGTGTATAGAATTGTCTTCAGTTTGATCAACAACATCTGTTTTTCGGGTTGTGCGATTCCACTAATGACTTGGATTTTTATTAGAGCCGTTCCGTGTACCGCCCGAAATTGGCAAATTTGGACGGGATTTACAATAACGACACTAAAACTGGCAAAGTCCATATATGTTTAACGACATCCGTCAATAAGTGTTGCTTGTTTAAGCAATTCATAATCAAGCAGGACGCGCGTCATCAAGACACTTTAAAAATTGCAAATTTTTAGCGTCATAAAAGCGGGCGCGCGTCATCAAGACAATTAAAAAAAACGGTTTTTTAACGTTGCATAATAATGCGCACCTTGTTTTTATGACGTCAACTTTTAAAAATGGCAATTTTTCCATTTTTAAAAAATGGCGAATGCCATGTTTTGGTTGTCATGATGACGCGCGTCCTGCTTGATTATGAAAACTTGTAAAAAAATACTCTCTGGATAAAATCCGGAGAATCTCGCAATAATATCAAAACTGGAGAAGTACTATATTTTGTGCACGATAAAGGAAAGCTGCATCTACTCCTGGAGCTTCTTGTCCGAGATCATCGGATCGCGCATGGTCGAGGTGCGCGGCAGGCTCAACAGCGCACTCCAACCCGTGCGTCCGGCCGAGTGCGTGTAGCCGTAGCAGAAGTAGAAGACCACGCTAGCCGCCAGCCACGCGCAACTCGTGTAGATACCCGTGTAGCTGATCTGTGCAGCCAGGTAGAAGTTGGCGAGCACAGCGATGGTGGGGAGGAACGGCACAAAGGGGGCGGTAAAGTTCTCGCCGCTCTGCGGCTCCTGCGGGCACTTGAAGTACATGACGAAGCACGTGACGACCGTGACCACGAGGAAGATGATAGCCAAGACGAGGCACCACGTGTGGCTCTCGTTCGAGTAGCCGATCTGGTAGAAGAAGGCAGCGAGCCACGCGGACGCAACCATGAGACCGATGAGCTTGGGCGCGAGCGACGGCGATTCCTTGCGCATGCGGACCATGAGCAGCGACGACATGGACATGTTGAAAGACAGCAGGATGCCGAAGCTCACGATGTCCCACAGCGTGTCGAAGGGCACCACGAAGGCCACTGCCGTGAAGAAGGTTCCCGAGATGAGCGTGTTGGCGAACAGGTTGCCCTTGTCGTCGACCTTGGCGAAGATGCGCGGCATGAGGCCGTCGCAAGACAGCGCGTAGTTCAGACGCGGCTGCGCCAGGAAACTCACCAGCACCACCACAGGCATGGTGCAAGTCTCACCGGCACGCACAATCTGGGAGGCCCAGTCCTGGCCCTGGTACTCGAAACCATCGCCGAAGCTGTCGGCCTGCTGGTACGGGATCATACCCGACAGCACCAGCGACGCAAAGCAGGACAGGAACATCGTTCCGAGCACAACGGCGATGACAGCGCGGGGCATGGTCTTCTTGGGGTTCTTGGCCTCAGCAGCGAGACAGCAGACCTCATCGAAGCCAATGTATCCGAAGAAGGCCGACGACGCGCCGGTGATGATTCCCTGCGAGCCGAAGGCCATGGTACCGTCCACGTCCTGACGTTCAGGCACGAAGGGCGAGAGGTTGGCCGGGTCCATGAAAGCGAAGCCGGCGATGATGATAAATAGCACCACGACCACCTTGATGGTGGTGATGGTGTTCACGAACCACTTGCCGAAGCGGACGCCCATGAGCAGCACCGCCACACACAGTGCCATCATCACGGCACCCAAAATGTTGTAGTAGTCCTCGTTCAGCCACTGGTACGTGTGCTCCGGGTGCTCTTCCACGAGCCAATCCTGTACCTTGGTGGCCCAACTGCGGGCCACACCCGAACCGGAGACACCGTACTCGAGCGTCAGCAGCCAGGCCGCGACCACAGCCGGCAGCTCACCAAGAGCGTAGAACGAGTAGGCGTAGGTGCTTCCCGACGACGGCACGCGGGTCACCAGCTCCATGTAGGCCAGGGCGTTGATGCAGCACACCACACCGGCGATGATCCAGCTGATGAAGGCGGCCGGACCAGCGGTGCCGCTGATGATCTCGCCAGTCGTGGAGAACACGCCGCTGCCGACGGTGCCACCAATTCCTATACACACCAAATCGAAGAGCGAAAGCTGCCGGGGAAGTTCCTCGGCAGCCTCCTCGGCCTTGATGACAGCCAGGGGCTTGGTGCGCAGGATGTTCTGCAGGAAAGTGGGCTTGGCCTCCATGGTTGTGACGGAGCTTGACTTGAAACTGGGAGACTTGGTCGGCTGGGCTCACGGAGTGTCCCCACTGCGGCTTCCGGGGCGAATTGGAGAATGAGCGACTTTCAGCGAGTGCTCGGAGGCTCAAGACGGCCAACAGGTTGCTGAGGGTGAGCCTGCCGAGCGGCTCCGTTCGGACGCGTCTTTGCCTCAATGGAGATGGACCAACAGAGAGCTGATGAAGGGAGTCGCATCAAGCGAGCGGGATTTGGTGGCCTTTCTCGCCAAGCGGACAACCGCAATGGACCAGCTGACGGTCACGCGCTGGCTGCTGCAGCCACCTAGCCACCGATTGAACAGATTGATTGCCGTGTCGGTGGCGAGTCACTTTACGCCGCATTGTTGCTCGCAGCGAGTCGAGCTTGGCTCGGGATGGATGTATTTGGCTGTAGAGAGAGAGAGAGAGAGCTGCGGAGCTCGATACGGTTCCGAATCAGTGCGAGTCACCTGAGGTGCAACTCGGTCTCAAACTGAAGTTGCGTTTTACAGTGCTTTTTGGCGCCGATTCACGGACAAAAAGCAGAAAAGATGCATCGACCAAGTGTCGATTCTTTTTCGTAGTTAAACGCAGGCTATCTTGTTTGAGTCGGAAAAGCAGCAACGTGCCAGACGCCACTTGCCTGCAGCGGCGTGGCGTGCCGTGCCGCGCGAGCAACTACCGAAAGCCGCTCGCCCGCCGCGCGGCAGGATTTGACTGTCGTCTGCATGCTCGGCTGCATCGTTGACCAGCGCATCCTCCTTCGTCGTCGACGAAACCAGCTCTTTCCGTTTAGCTTGCGCAGCTTGCACTTTGTATGCCAGACCTACACTTTTTGCGGAGACCGTCAATCCCGACTGGGCCGGCCGAGCGTGCCGCGCGTTGCGCGCGGATTTCTTCCTGCCGCCGCGCCGAAGGGGATGGGAGCCCGCGCAGGCGTGCACCAGCACTGCTGGTCCAGCACAAAACAAGCAGCGCGGCGCTTCTCGCGGCGGTCAGATCGCTCCGTGCGCTTCCTAACGGCGGTAGGAGGATGCGCTGGGGGCCATGAGAAGGGCGCTGATCGCGTTCCCTCGGCGCGGAGTACGGCCTCGACGTTAGCTCACCCACGCCCGCACGACGCGCCAAGGCACCGGTAAATTTGACAGCAAATGAGGAATACCAGGCACGCCGTGCTGCAAAGCGTTGCTGTTGCCGTTGCCGTTGCTGTTGTTCGTCCGCCGCCGATGTCCGATGTCATCGGCCCACATCCTTTCATTCATTTCGCTACGCCAGCAAAGCGGTTCCCGTTTCCGCTGATGAAGACGCACCTCCATCGCTCCGGCTCTCGGCGGCGATCCATGCACTTATTGCGGAGCAGAGCAGGTTTGCCCATACAAAATTGTCCTAAATCGCACGGTGCAGTTTGACGCGCAGCGCGTCAGGTTTCAGATAATCTGAAATAAAAACTAAACATAGGGAAATGAAGCAAAGATGGCTTCATGGTCAATGGCCATCTTCGCGGAGCATCTCCATCGCGGCATCATTCGTCCGCAGCCTTACCGCTAGCCTTGTGACTTGCAAGTGAGGCTGTCTCGTGGTCGCTGCGCGCTCAACATGGCGATTACCTCAAGCGTTCGTGACCAACTTTTGCGGTGAGGCTTCGGCTGGGAACGACTGCACCGAGACGCGGCACCGCAGCAGCAGCACTGACGAAGCTGCTGGATGTGCTGCAGCAAGTTTGTTTACACATACAGAAGCCAATTCAATGTGCAGATGAGCGGCCTCCGTATCTCCGTCGCCGCCGCAACTTTGCTGGCCCCTATTCGTGCTCGATTCAGACTTCTCGGCTGCTGGTTGCATTGAGGGCAGCACCACCGTATAATGTTCTTCTCGTCGCTCACCTTCTTGCGTATTTTGAGAGCAGCTCTGGTGCATCGATGTCCGTGTTCAGCGAAAAGCTGCATCGATGTCGTTCTCGTCGTACGCGAGCTCCATGTAAACGAACTTACACGTTGCAACCTGTCCTCGCGTTCGAGCAAGCCACAGTGGCTTGCTCGAACTTAGCCACAACAGCACGCCTCACCGCACCGATATAGCCTCGTTAGTGGCAGCAGGTCATTTAGCCAAACTGCACACAGCACTAGAATCCCTGGGTGTTGAAGTCGCTAACCATCGCTTTCTCACACGTCGCAGATATCGTCCAAAAGACTATTTCCCGGCAAACAAAGTCACTTGAGTTCACTATCCACGGCTGCAAAAGAAGCCTCAAGACACCAACCATGTCGAGCATCGAGAAGCTGTCGATCCGCGGCATCCGCAGCTTTAGCCCGAACCGCGAGGAGGTGATTGAGTTCTACCACCCTCTGACGGTGCTGCTGGGCGACAACGGCTGCGGCAAGACGACGGTGATCGAGTGCCTCAAGCTGGCGACTACGGGCGGTCTTCCCCCGGGTGCGCGCAGTGGCCACAGCCTCGTGCACGACCCCAAGATCGCAGGCACCAACGAGGTCAAGGCCAGCATCCGCCTGCGGTTTCGCAACCGTGCGGGCAAGGCCATGGTAGTGCAGCGCACGTACCAAGTGCGGCAGACCAAGAAGAGCCTGACGTTCAAGGCGCTGGACGGCGTCATTCGGGTGGTTAACGAGTTAGGAGAGAAGGTCTCTTTAAGTCACAAATGTGGCGAGCTGGACCAGCACATCCCCGACATGTTGGGGGTGTCCAAGGCCATCCTGGAGAGTGTCATCTTCTGTCACCAAGAAGACTCCAATTGGCCCCTAAGAGAAGGCGCCGAGCTCAAGAAGAGGTTCGACAATATCTTCGAGTCGGCCAGGTACACCAAGGCCCTGGAGGCTATAAGGAAGCTCAAGAAGGCGAGACTGAACGACTCAAAAGACTATAAACGCGATCTGGACGTGCTCACAGTGAGCGTCAAGACGGCCGAGGACATTCGGGAGAAGATTGAGGTGGCGCAGGACAAGTTGAGGGAGGCTACTGAGAAGGGGGAAGAGGCCAATGAGAAGGTGGCCAAGGCCGAGGAGACTCTGCAGGAGCTCCAGCAACTGGAGAGGGAGGTGAGGAGGCTGCATGACCAGCTGGAAAGGCGTCAGGAGGACGTAGTGACCAAGGAGCAGAGCGTCCGTGCGGCATACGGCAAGATTGAGAAGATCATGAGCGACACGGACGACGAGTTGCAAGGGTTTTTGAATGACTACGACACGATCATTGAGGAGCACCGCAGAGCTTTTACGAGACTGCAGGAGCAGGAGATGAGGCTGCAGGCGGAGCAGAACGAGGCCAAGGAGAAGTACGTGGCGCTGCGGTCCTCGAAAGCCCGCATTGAAACGAACATCGACACGTATCAGAAGATGGTCGCGGAGCTGATCGACTCGGCCTCCAAGCTGAGCACCAAGTACCGATTCCACTTGCAGCCGCTGTCGTCCCAGCAGGACGATATCTCGAGCTTTTTGGGTGAATTCCGGAACGTCGTCAAGGACAAGCAGGAAACTGTGAACAGTCTGGACGGGAAGCAGCGACAGGATGATGAAAAGCTGACGACGGAGCTGTCGGAGTTGACTTCGCAGGTGAAGCATCTGAGGGACGACCTGAGGGGCAAGACGCAAAGTCTCGATGCACTTAACAGGGACAAGAAGACCGTCGCGAACCGACTAAGAGATCTTGGCGGCGCTGGCCTCCATTCCCAGCGAGATGCAGAGGAAATGAGCACTCAAGTGACGGAAGCGGAAAAAACTCTGGCAGATTACAAGGAGAAGAACGATGTGATGGCTCTGAAAGAGGAGATCCAGGGCTTCAACCGGCAAATTCTCGCCGTCAACGACATGATCGAGAACCTGGGGAAGCAGATCAGTCAGCTACGCTTACACGCTAGTAAGAACGCCGAGGTTGAGTTCAAGCGTAACGAATACCTCAAGAAGCAAGAAGTCTTCCAGGCCAACTTACGTGAGAAGGCGTCAGACTTTGAAGAGATCTTCGAAGGCGGCGAAAAACCGACAGACCGGGCTTCCCTACTGTCGGCAATTACTCGTATCGACGGCCTTGTGGGAGAACGCAAGCAGGACTGTGACGCCAAGAGCGAGGGCCTGAAACTGGCTGAGAAGCGTCTCATGGAGAATACGACTTCGTCCAAGCTCGCAGAAAAGGAGTTGAGCTCTTTGCGGTTGAAGAAAAACGAGCTGGAGAGGCAGCACATCACTGCGTTGAAAGCGCTCCTCGACAAGGTCATTCCCGGCCAAGACGTCAAGAATGCCGAGCTCGGTGTGCAGCAAGCTGAGCAGGCTTACGCTGACGCGAAAGATAAGGTCGTGCGGCGCAAGAACATGGTCATGTTCCTCAACATCTACAAGAAAAAAGGCGTTAAGGATCACTGCTGTCCGCTGTGCGAGCGCGACATGACTCCAGAAGAAGAGCAGGCATTTGAAAGCATTCTCAAAGACAAGACCGACGACGGGAAGGTTGCTGAGAAAATCAAAGCTGCTGAGAATCTGGAGAAGTCGGCGCTCGAGACCCTGACAGCGATCAAGGCAAAAATGCCAAGCTGGCGTAAGTGGATGGAGCTGGAGACGACGATTCCGCAGAAGGTAACTGAGCTGGAAGAGATCTACGCGGCCCAAAAAGCCCTGGAAAACGACGTGCAAGACAAGAAAGCCGCGTTGGGGCTGGTTCAGGAACAGTTCGAAGATGCAAAGACCGCCAAGTCCGAGATGGGATCGCTACGCATGACTGCCGATGAGCTTTATTTTTCCGATAGGAATATCACAAAAGAGGAGAAGCGCATGAGCGCCTTGACGTCGGGCAGCCAGGGGTCAAGTGGGCGATCGTTAGCGGACGTGGAAGCAGAAAAGGATGCCAAGCAGGCGGAGCTCCAGGAGATCGATCATCAGCGTCAACGCAAGCAGACCGAGCTTGACCACATTAACGAAACGCTGCAGCAGTTGCAGAACGATCTGTACACCCAACGGGAAGAAAAGCTCCGGATGGAAACCCAACGCAAGGAATACGACGAGGCTGTCAGGGAGCAAAACAGGCTGCGCGAGCAAGAAAAGGTCTTGAAAGAGGCCTGCTCGAAGCTGAAGAAGGCGGAGCCGGAGCTGGAACGCCAAGTGCGGTCCAAAACAACAGAGCGGGAGACGCGCCGCGCTGAGGCGCAAAAGCAGCTTAGCATCCAACGCTCGGAATTCCAGGAACGCCAGGGCGATTTCCGCGTGTTCAGTGACAAGTGCAAGAAGGTGCAACGTGGCGAGCTCGACAAACTAGAGCGCGAACTTGAAACACTCAGCGACGATATCGCCCAGACGAAGCAGCGCGAGGATGCAGCGGGTCAAGCCTTGACGGATCTGGCGCCCCAAATGGAGAGTGCAAAGGAGAACCTCAGCGAGAATGAAACCCTCAAGCGACAAATCCAAGACAACCTGGACTACCGTGCGCTGCAAAAGGAGCTGGAGGCGATGCGCACTGGCGTTGAAGACCTGAAGACCCAGATCGGCAACTTGCCAGCGCTCGATGATGTGGCTGATCGAGTCAGCTCGGCAAATATGACGCTGATTGCTGTGCGAGACGCTCGTGCTGAGGTGAAGGGAAAGAAGCATCAGCTGGTTGAGAATATCCGGGACTTTAAGGTGCAGCTCCGCGTGCCGAATCTGAAGGACGTCGAAGAGAAGTACCGCCACAAGTTGATCCAGTTTGAGACGACGCAGATGGCCGTGGCGGACCTGGATCGCTACTTCAAGGCGCTCGACGAGTCCTTGCTGCAGTATCACTCGAAGAAGGTGGAGGAGATCAACACGATCATCCGTTCACTGTGGCAGATCACGTACAAGGGGCAGGACATCGACACGATCGAGCTGGTGAGTGGACAGCAGGATGGCGCAGTGTCGAAAGCTGCTCGGTCGTACGACTACCGCGTCGTCATGAAGAAAGCAGGAGCGGCGATTGATATGCGAGGCCGCTGCAGCGCTGGCCAGAAGGTTCTAGCGGCTCTGGTCATCCGTTTGGCGCTGGCCGAAACCTTCTGCTTGAATTGCGGCATCTTGGCACTGGATGAGCCCACGACGAACCTCGATACGGAGAACAAGTTCGGCCTTGCGCAGGCGATCACAGAGTACGCACCCGACTTGGAGTGGTCTGCTGCGATGCTGGTTTCTCACCTTTTCTCGTGTCTTTTATTCTCCTTGCAGTATCCTAAACGCGCGCTCACAGCAGCAAAACTTCCAGTTGGTCTGCATCACGCACGACGAAGAGTTCGTGCAAATGCTTAGCCGAACGCAAGCCATGGAGGGCACGCGCCCGGAGTTCTACTGGCGCATATTGAGAGAGGACATGTACGACGCCGACTTATGCTGGTTACCGGTAGCTCCTTGATATTGTGGCTCGCTGAAACTCACAACTTGCCCTTGTTTTGCATGTTTTTCAGAGGTGGCAACCGCTTCGTCAGCAAGATCGAGCGCCACGAATGGGAGGATGGCATCTAATTGCCTTCTCTCTTTAAGCGCGGGCATGGTACAACAGTGCAAGGCGCGGCTGTCGATGGCAACGCCCTTGGTTTGATGTTTGATTTTAAAGCATTTGCTATTAGCCGCAGACATTGTGGTGAACCATCTAACGAAACTCTCTATCTAGCAAAACGCAGGCGCTTCCAACTTGGCTTACTTGCTCGTCTTAGCATCGAGCTGTTGTTTCAGCTGCAGCTGCACGTCCAGGTTACTGCTCTGCTTGAGCAGCTCACGAACCGCCATCGTCGCGTAGGATGACGGGCCCAGCTGGAACTCGAGACAAAGCGCTCGAGACTTGCCATCAGGGATCGACGCCTGCGCCGTGTGGCCCTCGAGATGGTCGACGTCCGTCTCCAAGAGCGGCACAGTGGGGTCGTTATACCTCTTGAGCTCATGCTTGACGTCGACAGGCTTCTTCACCACGTGACGGTAGGAACCCGGAAGATGGTACTCGGAGTTCGTTGCGCGCTCGAGAGACTGGAAGTCCACGTCGTCAGCCTTCATGATCTCCTCGTATCGCTGCTTGAGTGCGTTCTCCGGGTACGTGATGCTGTAGCCTGGCAGCGGGAGCACCACGTCGTAGATGCTGAACTGGTCCAAGTTGTCAGCTGTGACGACGGTAACATTCGCCTCTGGGCGTGAAGCTTCGGCCGACGTCTTGGGCTTCTTGGTAGCGGGGCCAGACTCATCTTCCTCGCGCTCGACTCCGCCATCCTCGCTTTCATCAACAGCTTCTTCAGTCATCTTGTCGTGGGGGATCACGAGATCTCCCACCATCGGCGATTCCCGAGAGAAGTGCGTCAAGCGGTCGCTTGCCACGGTGTTCCACACGTAGCTCTGGTACGCGTGCGTGTACATCATGCGCAGGTGGCGCGGGATGCCCTGGATGGCAGTAGCGTAAGATGCGAGACCATTCACGCGGAGCCCGTGCAGCACAGCGCGCTCAGCGATCAGGTACGGCGGCAGTGCCTTCAACGCAGCGTCCACATCTTGGTCGTCCTGGAATGCCTGCCGAGCCTCGCGGATCTTGGTGGCATCACCTTTTTGCGGCGAGAGCATCAAGTCCACCACACGCTTGTGGTCACGCTGCAAGATCGCTCGTCCGATCTCATGGGTGGCGATTGCCTTGGTGCCGAATCGCTGGAGTCCGAAGTAGTTGATGAAGCCGTGCTCGCTCCAGCTGCGAACTGCTACGTGGATCTGCTCGTCGGAAATGGTCTCATCACCAGGCAGGTCGCGAATGGCCAGCGAGAAGCGGTTGCCGCGCAGATCGCCAAGGTTCAGCCGGTCTCGGACGTACTTGGCGTTGCCTACGAGGAAGTTGAACGAGTCGAGCTCGCGACCCGCTCGGTTAAGCATTGCCAGACGCTCCTTAGTTCCCCGATAGATCGTGCAGAGCTGCGTCGTGACGCCGCGCTTGTCCTTGGTGCCAGCGTACGTGACGTTGGCCACGTTCGCGTTCATGGCCTTGGTCAGCTGCATCATGACGCTGTTGGTCTCCATGTTGCGCTTGTAGAGCACGAACTGCAGGTAGTCCGGTCGGTTCTTCGGCCACGCGTTGTTTCCCCCGCGTCGGTCCATGTCCTTGCGCTTCTTGCCGCCCACCATCACGCGCCGCAGTCGAACGACCGACACGCCGGCGGCGTTGGTGGTCGTGTCGGAGACCACGATGCCGCTGCCGAAATTGCGCACCACCTCGTGCACCTTCGCACGCGTGTCCTTGGCTTCAATGGGCGGGAAGAAGAAGGCCATCTCGGCCTCCTTCTTCTGCTCTTCGACGGACTCTTCCTTCTTCTCAACCTTCTCCTCACTGTTGGCCTTGCTGGCATTGTTCACCAGTCTCTTGGCCGCTTCCTCCTTCTCTTGAGCGTCCACCAGCTTGAGCATGAACTCCTCCACTTGCTGCGCCGTCTCCTGTCCACAGACCTCAGCGATAGCCGCACGCAACCTCAGCACGTCCTCCTTCTCCTGCTTGAGTGCCAGCGCGCGCTTGTTGGCGTTGAACAAGCCTAATAACCGGCCAGCCAGCTTGCCCACCAGCGTGTGCACGGGCTCCGGGATGTCCATCTTGTCGTTGGCTGCGTCGTTCAGCAGCGCGAACACGCGGTGCTTGAACACCTCGCTGACCTTCTGCGGCTTGGCGGCCGGCGTGAACCGCGGCACGTCCGACAGCGTCACTACGCGGCCGTCCAGCGCCACCTCGCGCACCACAAAGTCCGAGTATCGCTGCTTGGTTGTGCCGTGGAATCCGCCCACCTCAGGCATCAGGAAGCGCTGGATGCCCACGACGGACTCGTCCACACTGCTGGGGGTGCCGTCATTGCAGCCAGCGGCGCGGAAGTCAGGGCCGCCACGGCGTCCGCTTCGCCCACCACGTCCACGAGCTTGTTCTGGCGAGACTTGGCGAGATACACGACGTCAAAGCTGACGGGGTCAGGGTCTGGTTGCCGAGACAGCAGCTCCCGGTCATTGCAGAAGCATCAGATGGGTCCGTAAAGCCTGCCCCAGTACTAACGCCTTTCCAGCCAACGTGGCGGCGGCGACAGCACCAGAACGCTACCCCAAGCACCAAAACCACGCCAAATGCCC
>JAABLK010000034.1:0-20492 GCA_012295415.1 Phytophthora chlamydospora
GACCACCGACATCAGAGGCAGGAGCCACGACAAATCCAGCATCGGCAGCTGTAGGATCGGAGACCATCGCAGTCTTGGGCTTCCTCTTGATCGGCGCATGGCCGTTGACTTTCCTCAGAAACCGGTAGATGTAATTGGTGCTGCGCTGCGTCTGCTTAGCGATGTCGGAGACTGGCACGCCCGCTTTGCGCAGCGTCAGGATCCTCTCGCGCTCTTGGTCTGAGATCCAACTGCCCTTCGCCATAGCTGCAACTCGTAGCTCTTCGCTTAGTGAAGACTGGCTTGCCGATGGAAACTTTCGTGGCACGTAGGTGGCAAAAAGAGAAATGACTTGGCTTTCCCGCGCAAAAGGTTTCCTTTTCGAGTTTGAAGTTGCCTTTCATCATGGCAAAGATTTTCGTGGCCACTTCAACTGGTGAATACTTTCGTGGCTGGCAGTACTTTTCATTCTCACACTCCAGTCAATGCTCCGCCGCTCTGCCAAAATGGCCTCGAAAATGATCGACATCGGTGCAAACCTGACCGACCCGGTTTTCACCGGCCTCTATCGAGGCAAACAGAAGCATGAGGTGGGTTGCCGGCAACTTCCCCCCAGTCTCCCCAGATTTGACAGTCTAACCCCTACTCGTTTTGCCGTGAATGTTAGTCGGATCTGACTGCCATCCTGGCTCGTGCCAAGGCTTTTGGCGTGGAAAAGATCATTGTCACCGGTGGCAATCTGGAGGAAAGTGGCAAGGCATTGCAACTGGCGAAAGACAACGAGGGCGACGAGTTGCCGGCCCTTTTCTCCACGGTGGGCGTTCACCCCACGCGTTGCAGCGAGTTCGAGGCCGACGGCACGGACCCAGACGTGTACTTTGCCGAGCTACTCGCCATGTGTGAACAAGGCCAAAAAGCCGGTAAAGTGGTGGCAATTGGAGAGTGCGGGCTGGACTACGACCGGCTCGAGTTCTGTGACAAGGCGACCCAGCTGAAGTACTTTGAAAAGCAATTCCAGTTGGCAGAGAAGACCAAGTTGCCACTTTTCCTCCACAACCGAAACACGGGAGGGGATTTCTATGGTGAGTGGCACAATGGGGGAAATGGGTATTTCAAAGTATAAGTTCTGATATTTGATGCACTGCAGAAATGATCTCGAAGAACCGGTCGAGGTTTTCAAATGGCGTCGTGCACTCGTTTACGGGTAGCACGGAGGAGATGCAGAAGCTGGTGGAGCTCGGGCTGTATATCGGTGAGGGGCAAGCCTTAACAAATGGTATATGGGTGTTTGTAATTGCTGACATTGATGAAATTTGGATTGGCAGGTGTGAACGGATGCTCGTTGAAGACGGCGGAGAACTTGGAATGTGTCAAGGCCATCCCGCTGGAACGGCTGATGATTGAGACCGGTATGTTACGGCACCAACACGGCTGAAAAGTGAGGGTGGATTTCAGATCTGGTTCACTATATTTTTTGTGGTAGATGCTCCTTGGTGCGATATTCGCGCGACGCACGCTGGTCATAGCCACGTCAAAACGTCGTGGCAAAGCAAAAAGGCTGAAAAGTATGCACCGGGGTGCCTCGTCAAGGGGCGCAACGAGCCATGCACCCTTATGTAAGTGGTGAATCATTGGTACCATAGTAAACTTTAGTCTTTGGCTAATTCTTGCTGAAAATCTTGCAGCCAAGTGTTGGAAATCATCAGCGCCATTCGAGGTGAGGCACAGGAGGATGTTGCTGCTAGCGTCCTTGAGAATACGGCGAAGGTGTTCTTCAAAAGCGCTTAGACTCCGCACATCCCGTACCTGTCGCTCTTGTGGGCGGTAGTGAATGTGAATGGATTGGCTCACAGCTCTGGACATTGACGTTCACCCGAATATGCCCTCAATGTAGCGCCCGCTTTGCAATGCCTTTTGGTACCAACTGGTGCCTCCGTCTGAAGTGTCGGCCACTGCGAGAATTTGATTCACGGCTCGGGCCATGGCAACTTTCCCGCAGATATAAATTCTCGCTTCTGGGGAGCTGGACATGAAAGCAGCAATTTGGTGTTTCTGGGTTGCCACCAGGCCCTGCACGTACTGCGTTGGTTGCCCCGGTTCGGCGGAATAAACGATGTGAAGTTCTAAGAAACCGCTTGATTCCCAACTTCGCAGCTCCGACTCAAACAGAACGAAAGCTTTGTTCGCGCACCCCAGCAGCAACAAATTCTTCCCGATCGAGCTTCTTGTGTCGAGGGGTACAGGTACGGCGTTAGGTTTTCCATTTGAAAGTTGTTGGGAAGCCACATCGCTCGCGCTTTTGCCACTTTCGAGCTCGCGGTGCTGGAGCAATGCACGGAGAGGAGCGACGCCGATACCATTGGCTATCAGGATCATAGGTGCTGACATGTCTGCAGGAGTCTTGAATCGTGACGTCGTTATGAATCCGCGAAGCAAACGGATGCCTGGAGACGATGAACAAGCTGATTTGTCCTGGGTTGTACCGCTGCTGTTGGTAGTAGGGCCGTTGTCAGCCAACGTGACGTCGGACTTTGATAAAATACGCCTGAAGTTGGAGACTGCAAGTCCGTGCGCCGCCTTTGGGTTCCCAAGTGCCACAACAACTTCGAACTCGCGATCGTTTTTCAAGTGGGAGCTGGCGATTGAGTACAGCCGCGGTTTGAGTAGCGGTGTGATGTTGACGAACACCAAGAAGGGCATCCGTAAACTCGGTGCAAGCTCCAGCAACCTCATCAGCCCGGAGCTTGCCTGTCCAAATTCTCGTATAAAGGCTGCAGATCCATCGATTGAAGCCAGATTTTCGAGAAGGTCGTGCTCCTTCGGATTCGTCACGAAGCCAGATGCCACGCGAACAAACTCCCTCGAAATCGCTCGCAGTTCCAAGAAGTCACTAAGGATCGTACGGATCTTGCAGGGACTTGGGAACAGAAGGTGGCGGTCTTTGTTGTTGCTATCTTCCGCTTCGGTACTTTGCCCGGCGGTAGAGGTCGATGTGTCCTCGTGAAAAGAGAGTTCGACGTACGCTTCCATGTCAAACCCGAGGCGTGATCCGATGGTCTCCACAATATCTTTCGCATTCGGTGGGAAATACCCAAAGGTGTCGGCCGTCTCGAATACCAGTTCTGGGTCCAGTATGGCAAGTTTGGCGAGGGAAACCTCCTTCAATGCCGACGCATTCGCTTGACTATCGGTACTGGTGCTGGTGTGTTTAACCATTGTTATTGATTGCAATGCGATACAGGGATGCCGAATATGCGTCGCATGCCGTCGAAGCGATGAACTCCTTCGCATAAGGTAGTTTACTCGAGTCTTCTCAGTTGGAGCTGCAATTGGAGGCAGTTTCAGACTTGAAAGCGTGATGTCTGCCTTCAACCCGGTGCTGACGAACCTGCAGCGGAAGCGCAGTCGTACATACCGTCCGTAGTGATCCCGTACACAAAACTTTGACGCTGATCCCGAGCTAGCGACGGATGAACTACTGGATCCGGAAACGCTCAGTCGTCGCGGAAGCACCGTAGGATTATCTGGCGTTTTGGCCTCTGACGAAGACGTTTTCGATGCTGGCGGAGTGGGGGCAATCGATGTTAATGGTACGATGGCCTGCTCAGTTTTCGATTTTGCATCAGAACTCGTACGCCGCTGCTCTAACGATGTTTCTTGTGCATCAGCTGCAATGCCAATGGGAGGGCCGGGCTTTTCGTTCACCAATAGTTGTAATAGTTGGGCTTCCCACTTGGCAAAAGCGTCCTCGATATCGTTCGAGACGTCTCCTAGGCCCATTGGACACAGTCTCACAGCTCCAACGGCTTGCATGCGCGCATCGACAAACTTTCCCATGGCGTTATACGTGAGATACATGGAGTTACCGACACCAAACACTGCGTATTGAACGCCATGCAGGGGGTTATTTGGCTTAACGGGAGACCCGTTCCCAGTGCTGAACATTCGAAGAAGTAGTCGAATGGCTGCCGAAAGGGAACTTTGACGGCGAGGGCTTGGAGCTGGTCTTCGAGCAGCGCTTTGGGTCAATCTTCGCAGACTTCCAGAGGGAGAGACGTGGGTGTTTGATGCCTCGATGCCGGGATGGTTCGATGCCGGGATGGTTGGAGGACTGGGTTGGAAGACAGGTGCATCTGAAGTTATTGAGTCAGTCGGTTTGGTCTTCTCGTCGAGCGGTGGATCAATCAGAGAAACGTTATTATCCCCTGATACTAGTCGAAGCCATTGCGAAAATGCCTCCGCGTTCGGAGATGACCCACCAGCAAAGTGGGTCGAAACCACGAAGACGGTAACTCGCGAGGTTGAATGATACGGACCATTTGGATCGTAGAAACGTTCTGGGTCAAACTCTTCCAGTGTTTTTAGCGAAGCAATTACCCCTCGCAGAGTGGCCTTCTTTGCCAATGAAGCAGCAAGGCGCTCGGAAGTTCCAGTGAGAGACCCCGTGAATATGTCTAGGTGGGTGATCGTGCCGAGAGCTTGGTTGATCTTCCTGAAGGATATTGAAAGTCGCCGAGTCGATCTGATTAGTGGCGGTCTTGGGGCATGCTGTGCGGTGGGAGCATTGGTCTCAGCACTCATTAGTATTGTGTGTCGAGCACAGCGCCGACGCCGTGCAGATGAGAACCCTGGGTTGAACGGTGTCGGACTGCCTCGCTTTCGTTTCCAAAAGAGCACTATTGATAGCTGATTGTTTCATCATTTTCATCGCCGAGTTTGTTTCCTCAATCCATAATTGGCTTTGGCCAACAAATTCGCGAGTTTTATTCAACGTATTTTCCGAGACGGGATGGTGTCCAAGAAACGGAGTATTCGCGCTTGCGAAGAACCCAGTTTGGCACTTGAGAATGGCCGGCAGGAGACAAGACAGCGGAGATGAGACCAGAGCAAGCTTATGATGAAGATTCGGCAATGATACCTACATTAGCATGATATTGCTTTGAAGTTCCAGTTCTCGGAAGTTGGCTGTATTCACTCACCCAAGGTCACCAAGATATGATGGCTCTATGGCTCGTGTGTCAGCCTTCTTTGTTATGACTCGGTGGCTCCGAGCTCTTGGAGCACATGCATGGCTGCGGTTATCAGGTTACAGACGACGACGACCGCGTGATGGACACCAGATTGGGATTGGTCTACGTCTTGGTATTTTAATCTTCATCAATCCAATTCAAGAAAAGCTAGTCAAAGAGACTGCGTTATTCCCTTACTCGGGCCTTGTGTGGGCAATGGCTTTTGGTGTGCTGTAGCACTGTGGGACGATGATTGGGACAACGAGATGTCTGGTTTCTCGATATGGTTGATGATCCGTTGGTATCGAATCCAATGCCTGGCGAAATCATAGCAAAAAACGCCACAGCAAAGTACAACGTTGTTACTACAGGATAAATCATTGATACGAGTTACCTTGACTCGCCCTCTGGGGCATTTCAAGGCTTGCATGCAAGACCGTGTTGGCATTGAAGATGTGAAGTGCAATGTCCGGAACAAAACAATAATTAAACACAACATCTTCAAACCACCTCGGCGAAGCCTTATTTACATATATGCATTTATCTACTGTGGCATGACTTCCATGCACAGGGAAAAGCTGCAGACAAAGTCTTCCTGTATTCACAATTCCAAGATAAAAGACAATAAAAAAATCGTTCGCATAGAAAGCTACACTGTTTAGAATTATAATTTACGTGTTGCTCGGTTCCATTGAAAGTGGAGATACAGAATAAGCAGCCGAGCTGGTTTCAAAGCTGCCTCGTCGAGCCAAGATCATGGTGGTCGCACTACTGTAGCGCCTCTGACGACTTCCGTGTTTTTGGCGCATCACCACATTTGGTAACTCAATGTCGGCGGATGTTGGACCACGTTTCGCGCTTTCTCCCTCCTTTACTTCACTGCGACCAAGGCTTTGGGTTTGAGTGACACAGGGAAGCGATATTCGATGCGGCGGCAGCGCTTCGTCCGCTGGAACGGGCAAGTAACCTCCCGTATTGTTTAGTGGTCTGGAAATTATCTGCAAGAGTTGCGTTGCCCATTGTTCGAAGGTTGTGTCGATGTTCTTCGATATGTCGCCCAGAGCCAGAGGACAAACTCTGCCGGCTCCCAGTTCCTGGAGTCTTTCATCCACATACTTTGCAGTGGCGTTGAACGTGCGGTAGATCGAGTTGCCGACACCAAAAACGGCATAGTGAAAGCCCCTCAACGTCCCGTTCACGACGCCATCAGTTCTGGAGGTATTGGCCTCTGTGAATGGACAACACCACTTTTTGAAGCGAAAGTTTGGTTGAAGGGTTTGTGTCAGTGGCTGTGGGCGGTCTTGGGCCACTTCGTTTGACTTTGTAAGGATGGCTGGGCTCCTTCGTGGGCTCTGCTTGCAAATAGCTGAGAGCCTCTCGGCTGGAGCGATAGCTTTCACTTTCGTCCCAATCGTGACTTCAAGTTGTTTGGCGGGCGAACAGAATGGATTTGATGCTTTACGAAGCCACATCAGGAACCGTTCAGCATTAGGAGACGGTTTGCCAGCCGCATGGGTAGAAACCACGAAAACCGCAACACGATGTGAGGCATCCGAGTCGAAATACCGCTCCGGTTTGAACTCATCGAGAGATTGGACTGCTACAGCAATTCCGGATTGCTTGGCTTTGTCGGCCAGTGAAGCCACTAGCTGCTCCGAAGTGAAAGTTAGTGATCCGAGAAACACATCCAAGTGGGTTATATCACGGGAGTTATTTGCTTTTCCATCCGGCAGCGGGAGTTGAAATGGCTGGCTTGTTTCAACTGGAAGTCGCTCCTTGCTAGCAATCTCCTCGCCGTTTGACATCCCCTCCCCACACGATAGAGTTCTTCTGAGTTCAGGTGGGAGGCCAAGAAACGAAAGAAAGTGGAAGCTCTTCGTTACCCGGTCAACAGGTCGGTATGGTCCTTGCACATTGCATTCCTGCTGCTAAACTTGCTGCAAGCTCTATTGATAGCGATGGTCGCGTTTCTCTTGACGGCAATGGGGTTGAACAAGCAACTACGATCGCATTGTGAAAGGTAGCACGATGGCAAAGCAAATTTTAGTGAAACTTACTATAGTACGAGAACGGAGAGAACACCTTTCAAAAAGGTTGTGTGTCCCTCGCGGCAATACTGTGCATTTCGCACTGTTGATAAGCGGACAAACCCCACTGATCCTCTCACTTGGTCGGACACGTTTTAAGATTTGGCGCTCGTGAGCCATGCTGGCCACCCGCATCCCAAGGTGGAGCTACCGCACCCACTGATGGTTTTGTGGCCCAAACAATCGCAAATGGAGTACACTCTTAAGTACCTTATTTCCGGTCAGTTAGCGGAGGCATGGGCGTGCCAAGATCGAACATCTCCCTTCGTTTGATGATCATGGTGGTCGCACTGCTGTGCCGTCTCTGCTGGAAAGTTGGCATTTGGTGTCTCGGTAACCCACCTCGTACCGGCCCCAGCTCTATTGATTGACTACTCAGCGCCGGTTGCATCACCTCGAGCGACTCTGCCACTCTGGTGTCGGTATCTCGTGTGGGCTCCTGAGATGATAGCTTCGTCGGCTCTTGGATAGTGGCCGATGCGCTAACGGGAACAGTGTGCAACTGGTAGGAAACGGTTTGAAGTAGCCGCGCTTCCCACTTGGCAAAAGCGAATTCGATAGCCTTGGACACGTCGCCCAGGCCGAGTGGACACACTCGCACTCCTCCAAGCTCGTTCAACCTCGTATCGATGTACTTCGCCGTGGCGTTGTATGTGCGATAAATGGAGTTGCCGACCCCGAAGACAGCGTACTGGACACCAAGCAAAGGCCCACCAGGGTTGCTAGCATTAGCTTGGGAGTCCCCTCCGCCAAAAGGGTGACGCCAATTCACAGGAAGACTCGCTAACAAAGCGTCTGTCAACGAATGGTGTCGGTGGAGCTCTCCCTCTGAATGAATTCGAAGTGTTCGTGGACTCTTAAGGTTGGGAGAGATGCCTTTCGGCGGAATACGTGGGGAATCAGGCTGGGGTCCTTGAGTTTCACCAGTTTTTAATGGCTCGACTGCAGGAGAAGCCGCTTCGTCCTTTGCCGCTTTCAGCCACTCCAAGAAGGCTTCGGCGTTCGGAGACGGTTTACCAGCAACGTGCGTAGAAACCACGAATACTGCAACCCGCGATGGAGAACGGTAGACCGAGTTCGGATCAACGCACTCGTCTGGGTGGAATTCTTCTAGGGATCGCAGGGTGACTGCTGCGCCGAGTCGTTTGACGTGTTCAGCCAGCGACGATGCCAGCACTTCAGATATCGCCGTCAGCGATCCGAGAAAAATGTCGACATGGGTTATGCTGCCTTCCGGAATATGGGGGTTAAGTCTCCAACCTGTTAGCGATAGTCGATGAGATCGCCGACGAATTTGGTCTGGAAACTTGGTCTCGCTGGCGCCTGGAGATGGCACAGACGAAATCGACATCCAAGTGGTGTTGAACGAACTGAAAAGGGCTGGTTGGCAGAGTCAACAAGTGCGGCAATGTGCCAATTATGATGCGGAAAGCCGTCAACGTGATGGGAAACGCTGGGACTATTGATAGCAAGCAAGGGTGGGTGCCGTCGAGTTCTTATGCTCGAAAGCAAACTCGGAAATTGCTTCGAGACTAGTTTTTATATCTGTTCAGTATAATAATACTTCGAAGTGAGCCAGATGTATGCGTTGTTGGGAAGAATTACCATAAAGCGGGGTGTAACCATGAGATCGTTATTTATGATAATCCTCTTTCATACAGAAAAATTACATTCTGAGCTTGAATAAAACATTTTCGATGCTTGCGAGGCGCTTAGCAATTCTCAACTTCGCTGGTTAGGTTTTAGCTTCACTTGCGAGATCTCATTTGAGTGGTGGTAGCGGTGTCATGAAAACTACGGCAGAACTAGAGTCTAAAGTGCTACGCCGTCTCATAAGAAGCTTGGCAAAGCTGCTTGACCGTGCCGGAGATGGCCTTTGACTCTGTGCCGGAGCTTTCAGATCAGCCGAGGTGGGCCCGTGAGCCACCTCTTGCGCGTTGATCGTTTATCACTCAATCCAATTGTACAGCTAATCCTTGCAGCATCTGCGGTCTCTGGTGGCTCCGTCGTAGAAACTTTCGAAGCATCCAGCGGGCAGACAATTAGCTGTAGCAATTGAGCTTCCCACTTGGCGAAAGTAACATCAATCCATTTCGAGACATCCCCCAGTCCGAGCGGAAAAACTCGTACAGCTCCCAACTCGTGTAGTCTCGCGTCCACGTACTTGGCAGTGGCGTTGTAGGTGTGATAGATCGAGTTGCCGACACCAAAGACCGCATACTGAACACCGCTCAATGGCCCGTCCTGCCTGCATGCGGAGGCATGACCTCCACCGAAAGGGTTGCGCCAATGTAGGGATACCCTCGGCCGCGACATTGTTAACGACGTGTGGTGCTGTGAGCCCTGGAGTGCAACATTTCGGTGCTTCAGAGGACTTTCGGTGCAGGAACTTGCGGCACTTAGTTCAACGCTTGGCTTCAAGTCCGGTCTCTTGCATTGCGAAAACACGGACTCTGGATCGAAAACCTTTTCTGGTTCCTGCTGTAGCCAATGCAGGAAGCTTTCGGCATTCGAAGATGGTTTACCGGCCATGTGTGTCGACATTACGAAGACAACCAGCCGAGACGGAGATTGGTACGGACTTTCGGGGCCGACGAGTTGACCCGGGTTAAAGTTGTCGAGCGACTCGAACGCGACTTCCGCCCCACGCTTCCTAGCCTTTTCGACGAGCGAGAAAGCCAGCTCTTCGGATGTGGCGGTGAGCGAGCCGAGGATCACGTCGAGCTGTGTGATACTCTTTGGCCCGATGCGGTGCAGGTTCCGCGTCGATCCTGATAACCGGTTGAAGCGTTGGCGCAGTTGCTCGATTGGTTGCGTCGGGTGGGCATCCTGGCCAGCATTGGCGAGCATTCGAGACGACATCGCTGTGAGATTTCTCTCGATGGAGCAGTAGGAATACGATGCTGCTGGTCGTTGGTCGATATCCTGGCCAAGCGAACTCGTTGTTGGAAGTTGTGCTGTGGTTGCATCGACCGTGGTATTCTTACTTGTCGGGATGACAGCATCGATGTCTTATGCCCACGTGAACTACTACCCTTTTTGAGTAAGCTATTGCCGCAAGAGAATGGCAACAGCGCTCGAAAACCTAAAGACAGAACATCTTGAAGTGGAATTCCAGAACACTGCGCTGGCGCGTGTTGCCAGATTCGGCCTAAAATTAGTCATGCAAATATTTCTGCCAGTGGAAAATATGGTGTTTTGCAAGTGGAAACAGCGAGTGAAATCCTCACGCTCGCCTCATGGACACTGCCAACCAAGATGGACACTGCCAATGTTTCAGTTCAGTCTTGGCAAAAAAATCTTCACTTTCAAGATCTGAATTCCCCGCATACCTGATCTGACTATGCTTGTAACCTCAACGACCATAATCGCCAATGCAATCGCGGCCGCGCTCCTGGCCAGCCAAGCGCGGGGACTCCCCCGGTATCTATCACAACGTAACCAGACAGCTTTAGCAACCATGGGCATGACCTTCGACAACCTGGACCAGGACTCCGGCCTGAAGAAGCTGAACGGCTTCCTGACGAACCGCAGCTACATCGAGGGCTACCAGTTCAGCTCAGCCGATGTGGCCGTGTTCGAGCAGTTCTCGGCCGTGCCGGACGCCGCCAAGGTCGCCAACGTGTACCGCTGGTACGTGCACGTGGCCGCCAAGCTCGGCCTGCGCGCCATCCTGGTGAGCAAGAAGGCCGCCGCCCCCAAGAAGGAGGCCGCCCCCGCCCCCAAGAAGGCCGCCAAGGTCGAGGAGGAAGAGGAGGAGGACGATGACGACGACGACATGTTCGGCGACGACGACGAGGAGGACGACGAGGCCACCAAGGCTCTGGCCGCCAAGCGTGCTGAGGCCGCCAAGGCCGCGTCCGCCAAGAAGGAGAAGAAGAAACCCGTGGAGCGCTCGCAGGTGGTGATCGAGGTGAAGCCGTGGGAGGCCGAGACGGACCTGGAGGAGCTGGCCGCCAAGATCAAGGCGCTGCCCGTCGAGGGCCTGACGTGGGGCGAGGGCCACAAGCTGGTGCCCGTTGCCTTCGGCATCAAGAAGCTGCTCGTGCAGTGCATCATCGTGGACGACCTGGTGCTGCTCGACGACATCACGGAGGCCATCGAGAGCTTCGAGGACTACGTGCAGTCGGTGGACGTCGCCTCCATGAACAAGATGTAAGCGGAGCTTAGGTAGGTTGGCCGTGGCAGCTCGCTGGCTGGCCGCCGTTGTCGTGCGCCGCGAGCTGCTCTTGTGTCTCAGGGCTTTGGTTGGCTGGCGGCGGGGAGTAGAAGTAAAGGGCGGAAACAAACACAAACAAGGCACGCAACAGCTCTCTCTCTTCGGTGGAAGAGCTCGCTCTCGTGAGGTCTGCGCTGTGCTGGCTTCAGCCTGAGTGTCTGCGTGCGGTATCTTTTTAATCATCTCGTGTGGTGTCTTAATTCGTCTTGCTGTCGCTGCCCTGCTGGGCCCTTTTGGAAGTGGATTGCGTGGCAATCAGAGCTTGATTGCGGAGGACCAGGACGTCCATGACGCGAGCAGTTTAGACAGTTTAGACACAACCAAGTCTCTGTTTTTGCTGCTGATGCGCCAGCGCAGACCAATACGAATGTTTATGGTCCACGGGCGCATCTTGCGTAGTCGCTGGTGTTGACCTCATCGTGGCAATCCGGTCTGCTTCGCATGGCGATCGCTACCCAATTGAAGATGCGTGACGTGTCGCTAGCTTCACCCTTCACGAACGCCACTGCGTATCGACAGTTCTGGGCCCCATGACAAGACACCGTCGACACCGCGAGATCAACACGAGCTGCCTCAGCCTCTAGAGATTGTCATTCCGCTTTTCGCGCTCTAGCACACACTACAAAAGCCCCTCCTCCTTCTCCTCCCGTTCATCATGGCCACCGAAGTCGACCACTCGAACCCCATCACCTTGAACCGATTCATCCTCGGCGAGAAGGAGATCCAAGGAAACGCCGATCTCAGCGTGGTTTTCTCGTCGATTGAGCTGGCCTGCAAGGTGATCGCCAGCTCTGTGCGCCGTGCCGGCCTCACTGGGCTGTACGGTCTCGATGGCTCAGAGAATGCTACCGGAGACCAGGTGAAGAAGCTGGATATCCTGGCCAACGACGTCTTCATCAACTCATTGAAGGTGCGTTGGCGACATTGACATCAATGGCCCTCAATGTTGATGTTCATGGTCATTCGAATGCTGGCTGACCTGTCACGTTTTGGTGGTGTGTTACAGTTCTCGACCAAGATCGAGGTCATGGTGTCTGAAGAGGAAGTCGAGCCTGTTCAAGTGGAGAACGACTCCAGCGGAAGTGCGTTGTGCTGGGCTTGGCTTGGCTTGGTGACTTGCTGCATGCACTAACTGGTGTGTTTCTCACGACATTGCAGCCAAGTACTGCATCGCCTTCGACCCTCTCGATGGCTCCTCCAACATCGACTGCAACGTCTCGACGGGCACCATTTTCGGCATCTACCACCGCGACAAGGCTCTGCAGGGCGGGTAAGAGCACATGCAAATTGGTATTTGTTAGCTTTGATTCCTGACTGAGTCTCGTATGCAGTTTCAAGGATATTCTGCAACAAGGCAACCAACTTGTGGCGGCCGGCTACTGCATGTACGGCAGCTCCACTCAACTCGTGCTGACGTGGGGCAAGGGTGTGCACTGCTTCACGCTGGATCCGACCATCGGAGCTTTCATTCTGTCGCACAAGAACATGCGGATCCCCGAGAACCCAAAGACCATCTACTCGTGCAACGAAGGCAACTACGCCCACTGGGACCGGGCCAGCAAGGCTTTCGTGGACGAATGCAAGAACAAGCCCGTCCCGTACAACGCTCGATACGTCGGAAGTATGGTGTCCGACATCCACCGTACTATCCTGTACGGCGGCATCTACCTGTACCCGGGCAGCGACAAGGTACAAAAGACGTCTGGAAAGGTGAATAACCCGATCGCTTACCTTGCACGTTTTGGATCTTTCACAGAGCAAGGATGGCAAGCTGCGTCTGCTGTACGAGTGCAACCCCATGTCATTCATTATGGAACAGGCTGGCGGCGCTGCCACGACTGGCACCCAACGCGTCCTGGATTTGTGCCCCGTACGTCGATCGCGCTTGATGTGGTGCTGCCGATCCACCGGCTTCGGTACTCACTGGGTTGTTTTCTTCTTCTTGCTGCCTGCAGACCCACATCCACCAGCGCTCGCCGATCTTCCTGGGCTGCAAGCGCGACGTGGAGCGCGTGATCGAGCTCTACAAGGAATATGGCCAGAACTAGAGTGTGCGAAGCTGCAGACATCGCAAGCCGGGAAGATCATCTGTCCGCCACGCACTTCCGCCAGCTGGCGATATACTGTAGTGAAGTCAAACTGAAACACATTCAATCAAATACCCTGCTTTATTGCATGCATTTGGCAACCTGTTCATACACAGAACAAGTGATGTATCCGTACCCTGTCATATTCAATTGATTCTCAGTCCTGTATTCCGACAATCAGTGTGGTAGTTCGAAGTTGCTGCGTGACACGGCCGACGTGCTTCACTTCATTTCCCGACGATGCTTCAAGTCACTCGCCCACCGCAGGTTCGGCCAACGGCGCTTCGCAAGGCGATGGCATTCGCGAATCTGCTCCGTCGGACGCACCCGCTCCTCCCTCTGCACCGCCGCCGCTTCTCGCTCGCCGCCTACTACCGCATCATGGCTGCCCAAGTTGACCACACGAACCCCATCACGCTCTCGCGCTTCATCCTGGCCGAGCAGGAGATCCAGGGCAATAGCGATCTGAGCGTGCTCTTCACGTCCATCGAGCTGGCCTGCAAGGTCATCGCCAGCTCCGTGCGTCGCGCCGGCCTCACGGGGCTCTACGGCCTGGACGGGTCGGAGAACTCGACCGGAGACCAGGTCAAGAAGCTGGACGTCCTGGCTAACGATGTGTTCGTCAACTCGCTGCGCTTCTCCACCAAGATCGAGGTCATGGTCTCGGAGGAGGAGGAGAAGCCCATCGTGGTGGACCACGAGTCGGGCGGCACCAAGTACTGCATCGCCTTCGACCCGTTGGACGGCTCGTCCAACATTGACTGCAACGTATCCACGGGCACCATCTTCGCTATCTACCAGCGCGACGCCTCGTCCGAAGGAGGCTACAAGGACATCTTGCAGCAGGGCAGCAAGCTCGTGTCGGCCGGCTACTGCATGTACGGCAGCTCCACGCAGCTGGTGCTGACGTGGGGCAAGGGTGTGCACTGCTTCACGCTGGATCCGACCATCGGAGCCTTCATCCTGTCCCAGAAGGACATCCGCATCCCGGACGAGCCTAAGACCATCTACTCGTGCAACGAGGGCAACTACGCCCACTGGGATCGCGCCACCAAGGCCTTCGTGGACGAGTGCAAGACCAAGCCCAAGCCGTACGCCGCCCGATACGTCGGCAGTATGGTGTCCGACATCCACCGTACCATCCTGTACGGCGGCATCTACCTGTACCCGGGCAGCGACAAGAGCAAGGACGGCAAGCTGCGTCTGCTGTATGAGTGCAACCCCATGTCGTTCATTATGGAACAGGCTGGCGGCGCCGCCACGACTGGCACGGAGCGGATCCTGGACCTCGTCCCCACGGGCATCCACCAGCGCTCGCCCATCTTCCTGGGCTGCAAGCGCGACGTGCAGCGAGTCATCGACCTGTACAAGGAGTACAGCCAGGCATAGTCGGAGAAGCCCCGCAGCCAGCTCGAGCACCGACGCCCTCGAGTTTCCATAAAGTAACTAAGCAAATCCATCTTTGAGCTCAAAAGCCCCTTGCGTTCCGCTCGGCGAGCCACCAACGCCACGAGCAAGCGAAGTGCCCACGCACTTCAATAGGACTCCAGTGACAGGCCTAGTGTCAGAGCCCTCGCTTCGTGCTTCGTGGAGGAGACGGGAGCAACTTGAAGCTCGTGGCATTCCTGGATTTGCAACGTCAGGTGCAGATTGCGATCTTTTCAGCACACCATGGCGGCCGAAGCGGTGGATCACACGAACCCCATCACGCTGTCCCGCTTCATCCTGGCGGAGAAGGAGATGCAGGGCAATGCGGATCTGAGCGTGCTCTTCACGTCCATCGAGCTGGCCTGCAAGGTCATTGCGAGTTCGGTGCGTCGCGCTGGGTTGACGGGACTCTATGGCCTGGACGGGTCGGAGAGCGCGGACAAGCAAGTGAAGAAGCTGGACGAGCTGGCCAACGAGGTCTTCTTCAACTCGCTCAAGTTCTCGACCAAGATCGAGGTCATGGTCTCCGAGCAGAGAGAGGAGCCCATTGTCGTCCAGAGCAACGCGGGAGGGGGTGAGTATCGACTGTGTAGGAACGAGCCTTATGAGCGTTGCTGACTGACTGGCATACTGCACAGCCCAGTACTGCATCGCATTCGATCCGCTGGACGGCTTCTCGAACATCGACTGCAATGTCTCGACGGGCAGCATCTTCGCTATCTACCAGTGCGACGCCACGGATAAGGGTGGCGTGAAGGACATTCTGCAGCCGGGCAGCAAGCTCGCAGCGGCAGGTTACTGTATGTACGGCAGCTCAACGCAACTGATGATCACGTGGGGCAAGGGCGTGCACTGCTTTACGCTGGAGCCGACGGTCGGCGCCTTCATGCTGTCGCAGAAGGACGTCCGCATTCCAGCCCAGCCCAAGACCATCTACTCGTGCAACGAAGGCAACTCGGCGCACTGGGACCGCCCGACGAAGGAGTTTGTTCGGGAGTGTAAGGATAAACCCAAGCCGTACGCAGCTCGCTTCGTCGGTAGTATGGTCTCGGACGTGCACCGTACGATTCTCTACGGCGGCATCTTCCTGTACCCCGCGGATGCCAAGGTAAGTCTCCATGCGCGCCTGAACTCTTGACGTTGAGCTATCTGCTGATGCATTCTTGGCGTTTTGTTCACTGTAGAGCAAGAACGGCAAGCTGCGTCTCCTGTACGAAGCGAACCCCATGTCGTTCATTGTCGAGCAGGCCGGTGGCATGGCAACGAACGGAACGGAGCGCATCCTTGACCTCGTCCCGGTACGCCCAGCTTTCTGCGTCGCTGTAACTAAAGTAGACAGCAGCCTAACAATTGATCTGCACGTTACAGACGGACATTCACCAGCGCTCGGCCATTTTCCTGGGCTGCAAGCGCGACGTCCAGCGCGTGATCGATCTGTACGAAGCGTACAAGAATGCCTAAGGTTCTTTCACGAGCTCGTCCAACCTTTCAAAGTTACCATTACCAGTGAATGAATTCGTGTTTGTTTGTTTATCTTTTCCAACGCTTACTTTGTACGAAGTAGCTCTGCACCCTCGCTACATGTCAGCAACTGCATACTTGTAGGCCTCTTCGCTGAGCGCAGTGGTCGCGTTCTGCCTCATCATGGTTTTTTCCTCCCAGTTCGTGCCGCGAACGACACCGTCCCAGCGATAGCCCGGCATGATTCCGAAGCGGTTGGGCGGGGCAGGAGGACCTGCGTACTTAGGCTTCGCCTTGGTAACCTTCTTCTTGTCCTTGCTTTTCTTCTTCTTCTTCGTGCTCTTGCCCTCGGCTAGCGGGTCTTCCTGGAACACCTTGCTGTTAATAGGATCGAAAGCACGCACGCGTTCACGACGCTTACGCTCGAGCTCTTCGTCGTCGTCGTGCCTGGCGAACGGCATCTTTTTCATCTGCTCCAGGATTTCTTGCTGCGTCTTGCGCTCGCGCTTCTGCACTTCGCCCGTGCCCCACTCGTACTCTTCACGTTCCTCACGCTTGCGCTTGCCGTCCAGAACCTCCTGCTGCCGGACCATCTCGTTGAGCATATCCAGCTTGCGGCCGCGCTTGTCACGATATACCGTCTCGGCCTTCGCTCCCATCTCGGCTGCGTCGACACCATGCAGCATGTCCTTGCGCTTTGCTGCGAGATTGCGGTGTTGCTCAAATTCGTCGGGGGTGAAGAGACCCGCTTTCTTTTCTTCCTTGCCTTCGTGTGCCTTGGTTTTGGACTCCTTCTTCATTTCCTTGGCGTCTCCACTGCGCTTGTCGGAGTTTAAGGACTCGCGTGGCTCACCTTGAAGCGTTTTAAGGGCAGGTGACTCGCTAGAGTGGAGCTTGGGGCTAGACGATCGTGAGCGAGAGCGGCGGGATGGAGATCGGCGTCTTTCACGGCTGCGGCTGCGCTCTCGGGCTGGTTCTCTTCGCTCTGGCGGCGCCCATCTCGTCGTCTTTCTCAGTGAGCGCTGGCGACGTGCAGACGGAGAG
Organism: Phytophthora chlamydospora; assembly: GCA_012295415.1. Taxonomy (NCBI): domain Eukaryota; phylum Oomycota; class Peronosporomycetes; order Peronosporales; family Peronosporaceae; genus Phytophthora; species Phytophthora chlamydospora. The sequence goes on from JAABLK010000034.1 coordinate 17,315, forward strand.
CGACTGCCACGGCGACGTGAGCGCGGCGATCGGCTGCGGCTTGGACGCTCTCTTCTTCTGGCTCGGCCGTGAATGCGAGCACGGGTCCTACTTGTGCTTCTAGAAGAGCTTCTGTGGCGGCGTCTATTGGAGGGATCATCCCGCCTGGGCGATGAGCTAGATCGCCTTTCGCTGGTTTCCGTGGGTAGAGGGATGTCGCGGCCAAGCGAATCAACTCGCCGCTGTCTTTCAGGAGCAATGAGCGATCGAGATGAACTGCGCTTTCGTTCGTCTCGGTTCGAATCCACCTCACCTCGGCGGGATCGCCTCGCGGGTGAAGCGTCTTGCGAGGCATCTTCATCGCGTGCAAGCCGCGACGCTTGCGCTTTGCTGGAGTTTCGATGAGATGGCGAAGCATCTCCACCACGTCTTCCTCGCGACGAGTCCGCTCTTCCTCGACGAGGTGGGGAAGCATCTTCATCGCCACTGCGTCGCCCGCGCGTCTCCGCTTGCTTCATCGACTGTCGCCGTGGTGGCGACGCATCGTCCCTCGCTCGTCGTGGCGGAGATGCTTCACCTCCTCGTCGCTGACGCCCTCTTCTTGGCGGCGAGACGTCACCTCCATCATCCTCACTATCTCCTCTCCTTCGTCTCGCCACTCGCTTGGCAGCATCCACACGCCTCCGTGGAGGGGAGGAGTCCTCGTTCCTCGGCGGCGTGGCCTCCCGACTGTCTCCACGCCGCGCTGTCTTCTTCCGAGGTGGAGACAGATTGACATCGTCGTCCGCCTTTTGCTTGTCTTTCCTGCCCTGGAACTCGTCCAGATACCGCTCCGAGTCCACGTAGACCGGCAGATCCTGCGGATCCACCATTTCGCCCCCGTCCGCCACCACCACCTGTGGCTTCTCGTCCTCCGCGGCGTCCATCTCCCACTTATTATCAATGTCCTCTCGGCTAGGCGCCGACTGCTCCCACGCTTCGTCTGCGTCCACCACGCGCGTGCCCAGCGCCGACACCTTCTTGCTCTTCTTTGTCTTCTTCTTCCTCTTCTTCTCGGCGTCGGTGGAGTCTGCAAAAGGTACCAACAGGTAGGTTAGCGTCTCGTCTACACAACGAGCTATAATACATCGACCAAGGACGCGTACCACCGCCGCTGCCGGACATGTACCGCTGCAGATATTCCATCTTGGACGCCATGCTCGCCACCGGATCGGTCGGATTTCGATACTGATGTCCATTCTATGTCGGACCAAAAGGATTTCTGCCAATCCGAATCGCGGACTATTATTTAAAGGCCAATCAAAACGATATTGGCAGTTGTACATTGTAACGTGATGTGGACCACTTTGTGTACTTTTGGCGGCTTCAGATTGGCTGGAATCCGTTTTGATCCCGCATAGAAAGGGCGGTGGTCACAGTTGCCAATATCGCCTGCGATTGGCTAAAAAGAATAGTCCTTTTCATGTAGCCATGACGTATAATTTGGTTCATGGCTTCAACATGGCGCGCAGCACGAAGGACATGAGCGAGCCGGCCGTGAGGCCGATGGACAGCACAAAGAAGATGACGCTGCCGCCCAGCTCCTTCTCCGCGTTCTTCTGGAGAAGATCCGGGTACTCCATGAACGCTAGCGTGCACAACAGGCCGTTGGAGTAGGCGCAGCCGGCAAGGAAGAGCATGGCCAGCACGTCGCTGCGGAAGAGCACGGTCGTGATCACCTCGTGCGACTTGTTCTGCAGGTTGCAGAGCATCAGCAGCGGGAAGAAGACCAGGCGTGTCAGGCTGGCCAGCAGCACCTTCTTTTGGCCCAGTGCGGGCCACCAGGACGCCGACAGACGCGCCACAAAGTCCGACGTGTTGAACAGGATGAGCGTGAACGGCGTGAAGAGCTTGTCGAAGAAAAGGCCCTTCTCCGGCTGTGTGGACTTGATCGCCGACGTGATTCCTGGGAAGACGCCCAGGGTCACGATGAAGATGAAGAACGTTGCAGCCGCGTAGAAGCGGATCTTGAAGGCGACCTCGAGAATGTCGACCTTGTTGCCAGCTCCTTCGCCGCTGCCTTCATCGCCCAGCAAGTGCTTCCTAGGAGAGCTGTCCAACGTGTCGATCGTCTCCGCTTCACTTGACGCATCATCAAAGTACTCTTTCTGATGGTGTCCCGGGTGATCCACGCTCTGGTAGTGGCGGAACAAGGTCATGCGAGTGAGGACGCCGAACGACAGCAGACACAGCACGAGCGTGATGAACACCAGCACGAAGTACAGGAAGGCGCACAGGTCCGCATTGGCATGCAGACCGTGGAAGTATCTTGTGTCGTCCTCGCCTGCCCAAAGGATGATAAAGTTCGACAGCGAGACGGCCAGTCCCGCGAAGCTCTGGCCGCTGACCACGGCCTGCGTGTACTGCGGCGGGAAGGTCGCCACGATGCGCAGCAGTCCCTCCTGCATGAGCGTGGAGGCGCAAGCGACCAGCAAGATGCTCATCATGGTCGTGTGGAAGAAGGTATACCCTGGATCATTGGCAAACACGAATGCAACGCAGAGTCAGTTCAATGTATCATAACTTTGGCTAGAGAGATCGTTTTGCGCACCGTGAAACTCGGGCATGCGCGTCCACGCGCAGTGCATGAAGATGACGCCCATGATGACGATAAGCGAGAAGAAGACGGTGCGTACAGCGCCCGCCATGCGCTCCGCCACGACAGCCGTGCGGATAAGCATCGTCATGAGTGTGCTCACGTTGAAGGCCATGCTGAACCAGTTGAGGAACGAGTCCTCGTACGAGGTGCCGGCCAGCCGCTGCTGGAAATAGGCCTGCGCAGTGATGAACACGTTCCATGGAAGAGAGGAGCCGATGCCGATGAAGAAGAAGATGGCGAACACCACGCCCGACGTGTGCTGCCGGCCCCCCATGTTGGTCGATTGATTGAAGAGAAAGATTTCGCTGATCGAGCTCAACGGTGTGGACCACTAGACGCATTTTATGAGCCAATCAGTGATCGTTGTTCGTGCAACCTTCGCTCGACTTGCGATGACCGTTGAAGCTGATTATGCAGACAAAGTCGGTGTTCGACCGACATCGTGACGAGAGAAGAAAATCTTCGCTGCTGAGCACAAGCATGGCGTCGCTACTGCGCTGGGACGGGTCGGACGAGGAGGAGGAAGAGGACAGCGACTGGCAGCCCGAGTACGAGGGCGAG